>CYKH01002218.1:10118-33132 GCA_001460835.1 Bodo saltans | reverse complement strand
GAAATCTGGGAGTTGCGATAAATGACCTGCTGCGTTTCACCGTCGCGAGTCATATCACGGCAGTACGCGATGTAGAAACGCGTTCCATCGTCTTTGATAATCTCACGCACACTCAGCTCGACTGGGAACACGCGACCAGTGGTGTCCATACCCTCCGCCACACGAATGGCACCGATGACGTTCTTGACGCCAGTCTTGCGGTACCGCTCGAGGTACAGATCATGCTGATCGGCGATGTACTTGGCCATCAGGAGCTTCACGTTTTGTCCGACGGCTTGCGCCGCGGAAATTTTCCAGCACTCCTCGGCTGCCTTGCTGAAAATCTTGATGGTTCCCATCGGGTCGATACCGATCATGGGCGTTGGCGAAATCTCCAAATTCGTTTGATTGATCAAAAACTGCTGCTCTAAACCCAAATCATGCACAAGGTTACGCAGAAAACCGATGTACGTAGACTTACCATCTGCATCAATGACCTCCTCCACCATGACCTCAACGGGGAACGTGTTGCCGTTCTTTCGTCGGCCGTACACGCGACGCGAGCTCCCAATGATGTGCGCAACACGCGTTTCCGTGTAGCGTTTCAGGTAACCGTCGTGCACCACAGCGACCTCCGGCGGCATTAACATCTTCACGTTCTTGTCCACCACCTCTTCACGACGGAAGCCGAATTCGTACAGCAGCGCCTTGTTGACGCGGTTGATGGTGCCGATGGCGTTCATGGTCACAAGTGGGACAGGGTGCATGTCCACGATCACGTCATCGATGGCCTTGAACTTTGCATTCAGTTTCTCCTCGCCGAGGGAGACAAGGTACCCAACAAAAGTTCCAGTGGAGCTACCCTCCTTCTTCACCTCACGGATCAGTGCGAGCATTGGGATCTGCGTTCCGTCTTTGCGCTGCACAAACACTTCGCGCTCTGTGCCGACAATACGCTTCTTGCCCGTCTGCCGGTACGCCTCGAGATAGCCATCGTGGACCTCCGCCACCGCCTCAGGCATGAGCATCTTGACGTTACGATCC
The DNA here is from genome assembly GCA_001460835.1 of Bodo saltans. NCBI lineage: Eukaryota > Euglenozoa > Kinetoplastea > Eubodonida > Bodonidae > Bodo > Bodo saltans. The sequence goes on along the minus strand of CYKH01002218.1, from coordinate 32,109 downwards.
AACACCTCTGCGTGCTCGTAGCCGAACATTTCACAGGCGGCACGCGAAAACTTGAGCACCTTGCCATACGGATCAATGCCGACGATGGGGACTGGGGATAAGTCCGTGATCTCGTCATTGATGCGATTCGCTTCGTCCAGAATGATGTCTTGTGTCAAATCACGACAGAAACCTAAGTACGTTGACATGGCACCAAAATCACTCGTTGTGATTTCCTTGACGGAAATCTCAAGTGGGAAGACTTCGCCAGATTTTCGCAGACCTTGCACACTTCGGGTCGTGTCGATGATGTGCTTTTCTCGCGTGCGGAGATAGGCTGCAAGGTACGAGTCGTGACGAGCGGCAATCTCCTCAGGCATCAGCATCTTGATGTTCTGGTTCACGACATCTGCAATTTGCTGACCGAAGCATTCCTCTGCCGCACGATTAAATCGGAGGACGGTACCAAGCGAGTCAATGGCGATCATGGGAACTGTCGCGTACTCTTGAATTAAGTTGTTGAGTTCCTCAGTTTTCTTGAGCTCGAGGTTCTTCGTGATGTCTTTGCAGAAACCGATGTACACGAACTCCCCGTTGTCGCGCTTGAATTCCTTCACGTTCAACTCAATGGGAAAAAGTTCACCTGACTTGCGCCGGGCGTGAACCTGTCGATCAAAGCCAATCACTTTGCGAACTCCAGTGCGTCGGTAGTTCAACAGATATCCGTCGTGGTTCTTGCCAATCTTCTCAGGCATCAAAATCGAAACATTGTTGCCAATCACCTCGGCCGCAGTGTATCCAAAAATTTCTTCCGCGGCGGTGTTGAACTTGAGCACCACGCCACGAGTGTCGATGGCAATGACGGGGATCGTTGCGGTGTCCGTCGCCTCGCCACCAGACCCTTGAGAACCTCCACGGCTGTCGCCAAGCTCAGACTCAAAGAATTCTTGAATGGCTGGAACACTTTCGCAAACCTCAGCCGGGATCAAACGGAGAAGCAGTTTGCCACCACTCTCCTCGGTATCCTGTTGCCACAACAACGGCAGGATGATCCAAAGGAAGCCGGCAATCACTGCAGCCATCGAAACGGCAATCAGCACGACAAAGATGATGTGGAACAAGGTCAGTTGATCGTTGATGCTCGTCATCAGCATCACTGTGGACTGATGAACGACACGAAGAAGAGGTGAGACAATGTTTCGCATGACAGTGACGGCGTCATTCACTTCCGCCCACTGCGACGTGCCGGCGAGGGAGTTGACAGACGACTCCCAGGACAAGATGGCGCTGCTGGCACCCTGCTGAAGGAGAGTTGCGATCGCGACAGACGTGTTGGGCTCGTAACCACAAGCAAACTCGGGTGACAAAGTGACATCCTCACCAAACAAGAACGTGTTCAAGTCGGTTTTCTTCGACATCCCAGGGACGTTGTACTCGCCGCCACTGGTGTCGCCGAAGTAGAGAATCTCGCGATTCACTCTCAGCTCTCTTCCGTAGTCAGTCAAAGCTGACTGCGCAAATTGAACTCCGCTAAGATTCGCACGGAACTTTTCGGCCGCAAACATCGACTGCGCCACGAGCCACTCTCTCGAGCTCGACGCGTCAACGTTCTTTGCTGCATTCCGATTTGTTTGAATGGACGCAACACCAATGGCAAACGCAGCAACGAGCAGCGCAAGCACCAAAAAGGCAAACAGCTTCAGCGAAATCTCGTTGGAGCTGACGTGCACAATATTGTTATTCGCATCTCGAATGCGTCGTCCACTTTGAGTGAGCTCGTGAATGTACGAGTCCAGCGTCCAGACAATGTAAATCGTGCCGAGAATAAACGCAAGGCCGCTGCACGCAATGGATGCAATGTTAAGCCCTTGAATCAAATCACGACGATCGTCGACAGAGCTGGTGAGCTTGCCGATCTGCGCGTTATAGATTGCTGCCAAAGAGTTGGTCGCATTGTCCATCACGGCTTCATACTGTGGGGAAAACAACGTGTACGGCGCCTTCAACCGGAGGAGCCAATTTGGTAAACCAAGATCGTACGTGCGATTGGTGTAGCGTAATGGTTCGTTGGGGTACAGAGCACGTAGCTCCACCGCGTCGGGCTGGGTCAAGAAATTCCACTGCACAGAGGCAACATCGAGCGCATCGATAATGTTGGTAGCGTTTGCCATCAAGGTAATGGCAATCAGCTCCAGTGATCGTTGCGAGGCGGCATATCGAAGAAACGTGTTCAATAGGAACGGGTCAACTGGTTCTCCGGAGAGGAACACATCTGCGGCACCGTATTCGCCTCCCGTCAGCGCAACGCCGTCGAAGTATTGGTCATACACGGCACGGTCCCCACTGACGACAAACTGACGAGCGTTACGTGAGAAGAGTCGGTAGGTGTCCAGCGTCATGTTCTGGCGTACGTATGTGTTCACGAGGCGATTTTGATCGTCCTCGAGGGTGCTGTACTCATGCAGCATAGCAGCGTGGAACCCAAGCACGGCGAGCGATAAGAACACAGTGACGCCGAGGAGCCGACGCATCGACGGGGAAAAGAAGATAAACGCATTCGAATTGAAGATTGGCCACAGGCCAAAGACAGTCAAAATCGACGCGGCACCTGCGCAAGCGACGACAATGCTGCTGAGGATTGTCTGGGTGCCCTTCCCCACCACATCAGCTGCGCGCTCCGTGGCACCAAACATCTCGATGCCAACACGCTGAAGGAACAAATTCATTACCTGAAGGTTAACGCCGTTCGCTGTGGCGAAAGATGCCTTGACTGCAGTGCCGAATGCATTTTGAGGTACAGGCGTTGCGTCATCAGTGTATTGCGCAAACGTGCCGCTAGGGTTCGCGAGGAAGTTCGTCAGGTAGAATTGAATCAGAAGCGTCACATACGGCTCAATCAGAGCAGCATCACGAATTTGAAGGACTTCTTTTTCCGTCGGCTCTTCCGCGATCATCTTCGAGAGGCGTTGGCGTGTGAGCTGCCATGACGAAACAGCGCTGGAGAATGACGTCTGCTCGCCATCAGCGAGGGTGCGAAGGGAATCGAAAATCATGTCAACGAACGCATCGCGCTGATGCACGGTGAGTTCAATGCGGTCAAGCGCGTTGTCCCAGGCATCGTCGCGTGTCTCAGGGAGAACCAGACTTAGGACGCTAAGGACGAGGGCACCAGCGAGAAGCATCAAGAAGCCGCCAAACGCGACAAATGAGAAGTCGGGGATAAGAATCGCGGTGCGCTCATCAAAGTCATCTTCCTCGTCTTTTTTAGCGCGGTTCTTCTCTCGAGCAATCAGCCTCTGCTTGAGAGCATCTTCATTGGCCGGCCCGCTGTTCTCGTTGGCAGACTTTTCCAGATCGTCAGCATGATGACCATCTCCACCACCGCCAGGGTGCTTTCCCGAAGTGTCCACAAGTTGTGGTATACCGATGTTTTCTTCCTGATCTTGCTCATCGTACGAGTCCACGCGCTCTCGAGCCTGCTGAGCAATGCGCTGAAGAGTGTCGTTGGGAATCAATGGGAACAGTGCGAGGATGTTTTGCTTGAGGCGAGCCACACGTGTGACCGACAAGCTCACGAGGAACAGCAGTCCGGACAGAACCAGCAGCGATGCGCCAAAGAGAACAGCAAGAATGACCAAGGAGTAGTTGCTCACGTCACGGTACGACGTCACGCAGTGCGCCACTGTCACATTCAACGCAGAGGGAACCCACGCATCGAATGCATTTGTAAGCGTCAACTGAGCACTGAGGAGCTCTGCGACACTCGCGTTGTACACACTGCTGTTGGTCTTGGTGGAGCGCTGCACAAGCGGCGAGAAGACTTTCAGGAATTGAGCAATGTCATAACCAAATGCAAAAGGAGATGAGGGCTCAAATTGGCGATCGGTTAGCACCGCCGAGAACATCTTCTCGCTGATGACAAAGTCACCACGAACGAAGTCGATGTGCTGCGGGAGGAACGGTTTCTCTGCTCCAACCATTTGGGCTGAGTGGAGCGCAAAGTAATCGTCGGAGATGGCGTCGATGGCGTTGAGCAACGGGATCGACTCATTGTAGGACATTCGCTGGGTACTTGACGTGTTGCCACCAGCGGCGAAAAACTGTAGTGCGAGGAGACCACCCTCCGCAGCGAGGGACCGAGCCTGGGCAGCCTTGTCCACGCACTGCAGGGAATGCTTGCGGTTGTCGAGGGTGAGAAACGCGAAAATGAGGAGACCAGCTCCAATCGCAACGAGTAAGAACGCTGCACCAAACGTGAGGGCACGGCTGGCTGATGTGCGTGAACCGTTGTTGCGCTGCTCCGAGAAACGAGAGTGCTGCGCAAGTAGGTCGGTGACTCCTTGATCTTGGTTCGCGCCGGAGTTCCCCTTGGCACCACGCATGGCGTTCTTTTTACGCTCCTCCATCTCTTGTTTTGTGTGAACACGAATTTGATCTGCGTGTTCAGACTCCATCATGACTTGATCAAGAAACCAAGCGTACTTCGTCAACAACATGCGGTCGTTGTTCTTGTACTGAAGTGCGCGCAAAAACGTCTGGTTGCCCTCTTCACGTCGGTGCGTGATGATCGTTGACAGAGCGTTCAACTGTCCCATGTCGACTTGCTGTGACAGCAACTTCGTCCAGAATTGTTGCATATGCATGAGGGTTTCCTTGTGCAGCTTTTTGGCTTGGTCGTAGATCTTCTGGTAAGTCGTGTCGCGAAGGTTGAGCTCCTGCTTGAGGCGAGTTTGAAGCTTAAACGCATGATAGCGAACGTGGAATGTTGCCTCAAGACGGTTGACACGCTCTGCTTGCTGCAATGCGAGGCTCGCCTTTCCGGCGAAGCTTGAAATCATGTACGAGAGCGAGACGTGGATCACACCGGAGTCTTCAAAGCGAGTCATGCCTTTCGTGAAAATTCGAATGGCAAGCGCAAGAGATTGCGTCTTCGGCGCCTGGGGAGCCAGCTTCTCGCCACAACGAAGGAAGCGTGTCGCAAGCTCCACATCAGTGTCCACATGAACCGCCGTGAGGTACGGGCACAGCACCACCGCGTTGTCATCACTGCCGAAGCTGATGTTGTCTGGTCGAACGCTCTCATCCTGAGCTTGGTCCACCACCTCGCTGCACAAATCTCGGAGGTGTTGAAAGCTCATGTCGTACACAGGGAGTCCTGTTGGGAAAATTTGTTGAGCCCGCGGTCCTTGCGGAACGCTCGCGTCAACCAGGTGGGGAAGGGTATCGATGAGCTCCGGGTTAATGCGAGCATCCGCCACCCACTGCCCAATCCACCACACCACCGTTGCGCAAGAGAAGAACAAGAGGCCATCGATGTCCATCTCCGTGAAGCTGATGCCACTGCTGCTCTCCGTAGTGGATAGGTACACCAGCAGACCAGCCCCTGACGTGACCAGCGCAGCACTCGTGAAGAACCGGTTGGTGCTGTGGTGGTAGTAGGGAAGCAGGAATGCGGTGGCGCAGGCCAATAATCCGCATGAGAAAAAGATGTACATGGGTAACCACGAGAATGTTTGCTTGTCAGCAAGCAGAACGTGGAAAAGAATGCAGCTGAGTGTTTTCCAAGCCACCATAATGTAGTCAAAGTTGGCGTGTGCACGGGCAAGGAGATGGAGGCTCTCAGGGTCGTGGCGGAACAAGCAGCTTTGAGCAAGAAATGTCATGATCACCAAAATGACGATACCAATGATTGACAAGATGAACGTCACTTCCGCCGTGCCGGTGTTGCACGCTTGCCCTGTCAACGTCCACAGTCCTGTTCCGTCCCAGCCGCACACGACCTGGGAAAGGAACCCTTGTAGCAGCGGAATGTAGAGGACAGACGTAATGGAGTGGATGACGAGACGCCAAATCATAAAATGTGGTGTTTCCGCTTGAATTGGTGCGCCGCTGAACAAAAACGCCACCATGGACAGCGCCGTGACGTACACCAAAATATACCCCACAATCAGAGGGCCAAGGTATTGGTTGAAGGTCAGCTGTGCCCCGGAGAACAACGGATCCCAGAAAGGTAGATGCGCCGTGTACACAATCGGAGCAATCGCTGTCAGCGACTCGCCGTGAGGTAGTCGAGGGTTGATCACAAACGCGAGCATCTGGAGGACACCCACAATCAGCCCAATCCACACGAGGGAGGTGGGGTAGTGCGCTTGAAGCGCGGAGAAGAAGGGGAAGATTGGCACCGTCTGCGAAAAGAATGTCATGGCCATCTTTTGCTTGGTGGATGCCGAAGAAGCACGGCTTGATGCAATGGAGTGTGTATCAGCCATGTTTTGAATTTATTTCCCGAAGTGTATGAAGTGTTTTGTTCTTTTGTCTCTACGGTATTCTCCGATTTTTCCTTATGTTCCTTTTTTTTTCTTTTCTTTCTTTCGTGTCGTTATTTTGTGCGTGAGCGGCAGTTGAGCTGAGGTTACTCTTCTTCTTTTGATATGTCTACGAAGAGTGCCTTGCAAGCCCCACCTAACAAAGAAGCTTTTCTGATGAAGGTGTTCTACTTCTTTTTGTAAACCTAAACTACACTCACTTGTTTATTTTTTCGAGTGACGAAAAAGCGCAACAGCAAATTCAAGAAAAAGAAAGGTACACATCAGTTGCAAGGATAATTTCTTTTTCCTAGCACTATCCCGACGCTCGTTTCTGGGCTCGGATATTTTTGTTGTGGTTGAGGGTTTTCTGTGTGTGTTACTTCTCTGCTCAGTCTTTTTGAACAAGTTTGGTCTCACTTTCGCGTGCAAAGCAACGCAACCAAATTGTTGATTTGTTAAAGTGGGCCGTCACCCACAACGACGTGTTCTCCCTAAAATTTGACATTTTCTCCCCGAGGAGTAGAGTTGAGATCCAACCTGGAATCTGTTCTCGTCCCAACAATATCGGCCAACAGATGAAAAACACGCAGCCTCCCACAGACGTCTTCTGAAAAGGCTGTCCATCAATTCTCTGATGCCTTCTTTCTCTGTTTTTTTGTTCTTTTTTTGATATTATTTTCTCAGCGCACAGCAGTTTTCTTGTTTTACAAGAAGTTGAACGAGTCGATAAAGCGGTTCATCTTTGGCTCAAACTTGCGCCACAGACCAGTGGGCGTCTCCCAGCGAATCAGTGTTGTCTTGCGTCCGTGGACAAAAATGAAAACCTTTCCGACAACCTCAAGGCGCTGGCCGGGGCCAATTTCTTGCATGTCCTTTGAAGTGAAAGTCAAGCATGGCTTGCCAGCAACATTGACGCGCTGCACACCGGTGATGTGGCCGCTCGCCTTCTCCGCCTCCATGCGCTCTTCCCAAGCATCGAGGTTCTCAGCGCAGTCAGGGTCGGTATCGGGGTCACCCACACGAATGGTCACGGTGGGGCCAGTCTCCTCCGCCTCGACGGGCTTGGTGGGATCGCTGGGGATGCCAAGGGGGGCATACACAACCGTGCCGCCGCCGACGCGGGAAGCGACCACGCGACCACCCTTCACAGTGGCAAATTTGTACCCGTGATCGGCGTTGATGTAAACGCAGCTGTCCTCGTCCACTGCAGCGTCGCGAATTTTGGCAGACTTGACCATCGAAATCACGTTTGCCTCGTTGATTTGAACACGTGGCTTCATAAGTGGCTTCACGATGGCAACTACTTTGCCGAACTTGAACACCTTCGACTCATTGCGGCCTTCCATCCACTTGCCAACAACAACACCGTCGACGGTCTTCTGGTCCTGCAGGGTGAATGCGGGGGTGTTCTCCGCGTCGTACAGAGAAATTTGCTCGCTCTTGGTTGACGAGGGTGTTTGGAATTCGAGGAGCGTGTTGGATGAGGGAACAGTCCACGACCAGGAGGGCACGACGTTAACAGCTGCAACGCGGCCGGCGCTAAGAACCAACGTGCCGACTGCAGCGTCGCCTCCGGGAATCAGCTGGAATGTGCGTGCAATATCCATGAATGTACTCTTGTACTGGTTCATAACCGACGGGCTGCACATAATTTGGAACACAAACGCCAAGCCACCCTGAACTGCGAGCAGATTGCAAACGGAGAGCTCAAAGTAGGGTGGGAGGGATTGTGCGTACTCAAGGCAATGAAGGAAGGGGCCAACAGTAAGGGCATCATCGAATTTCATCTGAGGTTGGACCATGCCGTTGGTCATCATCATCATTTGGCTAAGCGCCATCTGCTTGGACTTCTCCTTAAACTCAAACAGGTCGAGGTTCTCGGCGGAGATATCCTCAACGGACAACAGAATAATAGGAACGGAGCCCATGTCCTCCGGATTCGCTTGCTTCTCGGCAAACTCAGGCTTCGTCACGGTAATCATTGCTACGTTTGGCATCGGAGAGGGCTCCTCACGCACAAGCCAACCCGCAGGGGGCTTCAGTGACACACCAAGGTGGGCGAAGGACGTGCGACCATCGGCGTTATTGAGCACTGCGACGGGGCGGGCCTTTGCCTGTGCTGTTGCTTGCTCTTGGAGGGCATCCTCAAGCATCTTCTCATTGTCCTCATTCACGCGGAAGCTGTACTCGCGGGTAAATTGGCTGCTCGTCGCAGTCTCGGGAGACATTTGTGCAAGAGCTGGTGCGGCATCAGCCGCTTTTGGCGCGGCTTTAGGCTGCTGCTCCACTGGTGCAGGGACCACATTGGAGGGCTTAAAAGCATCCTCCTCCTCGGCCTGCTTGCTGGAGGACTTGCGAGTCGCAACGTACACAATACCGCCGAGAGCGAGGCCGGCCGCGATACCGCCAATCAGTTGCTTCTTTGTTGGTGCCATTTACGTTTGGCTATCTTTTCCAAACATGGATGATGCGAGAATGAGAAAAAAAAGGTTTGGTCAAATTTCATGAGTTGAGTACGGTTAATTTTTTTTCTTGCTTTGGTTTGTTGATCCTCAATTGTGTTTGAGAACTCAGGATTCTACATGTTGCGTGTGCTTGTTCGTCATGTTTTTATTGACTGACCGATCGATATGTGTCCACCCCCACCACTTTGTTTTTCGTGTGCATGTATGTGTGCAACTCTCAGCATCATACTTACAAGAAGACCTTTTGCCTAAATTGAATCACGGTCCGGCACATAGGACACGATGGCACATTGGCTGCACAGCTGGAACACACACAGTAGTGGCCACAGGGCACTAACACCGTATCTTTCGCTGCGCTCAAACAAATGACGCACTCAGAGTCGTCGTCGCTGCCATCTTCTCCGCCACCAGGGGCACCACCAGCAACGATACTTCCACGATGAGCGACACCACCAGCACCGGCAGCTTGCGCCTGCAGGTCGGACTCATCGATCCACAGCGGCGGGGAGCTCTGGAAGGCTTTCGCGATTTGAATGACGACACTTCTAAGTGACGAAGAACTGGGCTTCCACATCGACAGGTGCGAGCAGTAACACAGACCCGTCCCATCTACCACTCTTGAATTCGAGAGGACCTTCTCTGTGCTGCTCGGCACAACGTATATCATCGGCGGGTCAATGGGATACATCGACGTCATCCAAATTTGCACAGGGATGAGGTAGTCGGCTTTGCTGCCGATAGGAATGCCCCCGTAGATACATAGTTTATGTTGACTCGTGTCGCCCCACACCGTGCCGCGAATGGACAGGCGGAGGGTTTGCATAATGTCAAGCAGGTCATCGCGAATACGCTTCATGACCTGCGGCGTGCAGTGGTGACTCTTGGAGAAGAATCGGTCGATCTCGTGCTCTGCAGAGGTCATGGTAGTAAGTGGTGGAAAGTATTATTGAATGCGAGACAGGAGCCGGATTCTCTTTTCTTTTCCTTTTTTTATTTAAAAAAAACCCTTCGATTGAATTATTGCATCGAAACACCTCAAGATGTGTCATACATTTTTATTTTTTTTTCTCCTTCGTACATGTACAAGAGGGCATTGACAAGACAACCAATCTACGAACACACTTCCATTTTTTATTTCTTTTCCGGTCTCATGGTCAAGGGCATGAGGGGGGAGACACAAATAAAAAAGTCCTACGGGATAGGTCTTTTTTTTCACTGTTTGAGGGGGTCTTTTCACACAAAACAAAGTCGACTTTTTTTGACTCTAAGGCCTGTCGCCACCGGGTCGGGCAGGAGATGCCGTTAACGCGTCAATCTCTGCAATGAAGCGATCCAATTTCTGGATATCCTTCTCTGAAAACTGCTGAGCTCCAATGATTCCGCGAAGTTTTGCCTCCTCGCGCAGTTGTAGTTGATGAAGAGACGACGCAAACTGCTTCCGTGTCCTTTCTTCCTCTTGACGTCGCTGGAGGTCATTCTCCCACTGCGTCCTGAAGGCCTGCTCACGGTACTCACGCGCTTTGGCGTATTGCTGAACAAGACGGCGCCGTTGCTCTTCTTTGATCTTGTTTTCTTCATTCTTGATCGACTTCAGGTACGAGGTTTGACGCTTTCTTCGCTCCTGATCGGTGTCAATGATGTTTCGCAGTGCCTCCGTCTCTTGGACTCGATGCGCTTCAAGTCTCTTTGCGCGGTCAAGCGCAGACTGTCTTGCTTGCTCAAGCTGCTTGCTTCGGATGGACGCAGCGGCAGCTTTTCGAATGTTTTTGTTGTCATGCGCTTCCATTTTGTGAAGGTATTCTTGTTCCTGCTCTAACGCAGCGAGAACACGCTGTTCCTCCAGTGCTCGAGCAGCATCGCGGGCTCGCTGCTGTCTCAATTGAATTGCAGATTTTCGTGCATCTTCGGCGCGTTGTTCTTCTGCAGCGCGCGCAAGGCGTTCTTCTTTCCTCGCCAATTGTTCCTTTTTCTTCTGTTTATCAATCTCGAGTTGCGTCGACTTGCTGGCCTCTTGATTTGTTTTTGTAGCTTCGGTACACCTTTCTGACGACGCACGAAGTCGCAGCTCGCGGTTTCTGAGAAACTCGTAGCGCCGTCGATCTGCGTTGTCCTGCGCTAAGGCCAGATCGTCCTCGGCTTTTGCATTCATTTCGTCTTGGCGCAATTTCTGTGCTGCCAGCAGCTCAGTTCTTCTACGATGCGCTTCAAGCTCGACCTCAAATGCATGTTCGGCAGATTGCTCTTTCCGATGTCGTCGAGCAGAAACCAGCGCTGAATTGTCGATTGCTGTGCTCGTTCCCGCTTCTGAGGACGATGATGGCTTGGGGCCATTCGAGTGCGATGATGAGCCGCCGGTTTGTTGCGTCGCTTCTGACGCACGAATCGCAATCTCCCGACGGATATTATTCCTTTCAGACAACGCCTGACGTTTGAGGTGAAACAGCAGCTTTCCTACTGCGTCTGTTGGATGGCGGACGCTCCCGCTACCACCACCACCGCCACCAAAATTGAGGGAGCTACAGTTGTCGACACTAACAGCACGACCTCCCGGGGCAGATTGAGGGCGAGTAGAAGTGATCGTATGAGTGCCGTGGCGGTGGTACTTCTGCTGCTGCTCTTCGAGCTGCAAACACGCGTGGAAGACTCGTCGAAGGGAAGACTCGGTCTCCTTTTGTTTTGCGTTGTATCGCCGTAGCGCCACCTCAGCCAATTTGACAGCCTCTAGCGGAACATGCTCGTTGGGATTTCGGTAAATACGGTGTAGCCGCACCACAAACTCTCGCTGCTCAAGGTCCGAGAGCGATATCATTGACATGCTTTGTCGCCTCGTGAGATGCGTCGCCGAAAGCTCGGCGTCCTCTGCGCCCATGGCGGCGTTCCCACTTGCTATTCCAACAAGTTGCTTTAGTAATGCCTCGTCATCATGGTATGGGAGCAGCATTTGAAACATTTTCTGAGGCTCAATTTCCGCTAAAGAGCCGCAACCGGGAAGGACGTGAGAGCCTTGAATATCAACTGTGTAGTCAAGGCCAACGCACTGGGCTGCGTGGCGGAGGGTGCTAAGTGGGAATCGATCTTCAAGTTCTCTGGAGGAGCGTACCGCATCAGCACCATGATGTCCTCCCACAACCAGAGCACCACGCTGATCGTCGGACAGAATTGGTCGAGGGGACCGTGAAGAAACTGCAGTTCTTGCTGGTTGAGAGGGTGGTTGGGGGCGTTGCATTTTCACAGCAACACGCAAGGAAATGAAATTGTGTTTGTGTGTCAAATTCTTCAAGAAAATACAACCCAACGCGAGCACTCAATACTTCCCAAACAAGTGGAGAGGATCACAATAATTCGGCGATCACAACAAACATGAAAGGGGGAAAAAAAACTGTACAAATGAACTTCACAAAGAACCAACAACGAGAGCACTCAATCGACACAACAACTCTTCCGACGTCAAAATCAGGGCTTCATCGAGACAAGCAAAGAGAACCTCCATCAACCGTGCCATCAAACTGTCAGCTCCAGCCATTTGTGCATGCGCCTTTGATTCGTCCAACAGGGGGCGACTCAATGTTTCTGCGTCAGTAGATCGCAGCCCAGAATAAAGGATCGCAGGATACCTTGCGTCGAGTGATGACCAAGGTACGTGGCCAGTGAGAAGCTGAATGCCCATGATGCCCACAGACCACACATCATTGAAGGGGTGGAGAACTCCTCTGCACGCTTGAGGTGACATGTAAATTACCGTCCCACCAACGCTCTCGCAAACTGGTTCTTTCAAAGACTCCAAGGTGTTTTCGACTATGGTGCGGGCCAGCCCAAAATCGGACAGCTTCCACCGAACGCACCCCGCAGCATCGATGAAGCCAAGGACGTTTTGTGGCTTGACGTCACCGTGAACTACGCCACAACGTTGGTGTAGATGAACCAACCCTTTCGTCACGTCCATCAAAATATCACGAGCGACGAGGGGTTGAAATCGTTCCACCTCAGCTATCCGTGCTGCTAAGGTTCCCACTCCTCCTAATTCATGCACAGAAAGTATCAACACACTCTTCAGAGCAAGACGAGAATCCGGTGGGATCTGGCCAATATTAAGCAATTCAACGGTGAAATCTCCACTACCACCACCATCAGCTATTGCGGGAGATTCAAAAGCTACAAGGACATTAAAACCAAAACAACGAACGATATGATCTCCCGTTTCAGAACATGTCATCGCCATTCGTGTTGCCGTGACTTCGGAGCGGAATCGGTGGCGGACCGTCTTTCGTTCCGCATCCAGCACGCTCTCTTCGTACACTTGTTCTTCATGACGATGCCGCCAATCGAGTGTTGCGCAACGAACCGCAACAGCAGCAGAAACGTCGGAACCTTCTTGCGAACAATTGAGCCGTCCTTCCAAAACGACACTCGTCGCTCCACAACCCAACGACACGAGTGACACGTCTCGTGTCACACATCGGCATTTGCCTCCATCAATGCCTTCGCGTGCTTGATGCAGGCCATCACCCAACATCAGCACTTCCCAGTCGTTGGAAACGAGGAATGTGGTAAAGTCGCTAGATATAGGCGCCACTTGACCATTGTCATTGACTGTTGGCTCAGTTTCACTGTCACTCGACGCATTATCAAAGGTAAACATGTCTGCAGGATCATCCATTGCATCATCTTGAGGAGGAGCTCCGTCGTGGTGGTGGACAATTCTGTCAGATGGGAAGGGGTGGTGAGATGGATCGTGCCGAGGGCTTGCAACAGCAGCATCTTGACGAGCAATCAGCACCTCCAAGGAGTCTATGTATTGTTTCATTATCAGTCCTATGATGAAAGTGTAAAAGAAAGGAAACAGACCGATTGCACTTGTGTCTCAACTTCAAAGCGTGTGGTGTGGCTTTTTGCTCTTTTCACGAACTGCAAAGTACGAAACATCAACACGGTGTTTGAGAAAAAATCTCGCGAGAGGGAATGGGGAAAGGCGTTCAGTGTGGGGGGAGGGGGGAACAAGAAAAACCCGAGCCAAAACAAAAAAAAAGGCGATGCGAGCGTGTCGCTTCATTGTGGGGGGAAAATAACAAAGCAAAATCACCGACTGAAGCACGTCTCCATCAACAACCTTTGACGGCGATATTTTCAACCACCGAAATGACATCTGTGGAACTCAATTTCGAGTGTTGTTTGTTTGTTTGATTTGTGTTTTCACATTCCTTTGTTCTTAAGGAACCCATCTCTTTGCTCCGCTCTGGTTCGGCACAATCCAACCGTCTTGAAATTGCCAGAAGTGGTGAGGGGTACCGCCGGCATTATTGAAGAAATGATGGTGAGGTACGCCAGGAGGCGTCTCTTTCATCAGGGGCAGAGGCAGGCCAAACGTGAGATCGTACATTATCATTGCGACAGTGATGGTGATGCCTGATCGGTACCAAATCCATTCTAGAGGAAGCTGGTAGGGCCAACCGAGTGCATACTTCGTGACGTAAAAACCACCAGCGGTGGGAGCAAAATTGATGTGTTTCATATGCTCACGGTATGGGAAGGTGCGCTTCGGCACGCCGCGAGGGTAGACCTCGGACTTATCGAAACCACCAAGGGTTCGAATGGTTCGCCTAAGCATTCGCTAAATCTAATATGCCACTAAACACGAAAGAAATAAGGGAGAGAAAATCATCTAGATACTATCAATCAAAAGATGGGTAAGAGAAACAAAGACTCAGAAGTTGTACACGGACGATTTGCTGATCAAGTTGTTGTGAATAGACCTTTTTATGCTTCTTCATAGAAAAGGGGATTTCTAGGGCCATAAAAACACAAAAAATCTACTTTGGTGCCGCTTGCTTCAGCCGCTCACGCTCGCGACGGTTGTACAAAACTTGGTTCTTTGTCTTAAGGGCTTGTTGAACAAGCGCAGCATGTGGCAGCTCAGCTGCATCAATAGACTTGCTGGCGAACCGAAACTCCTCTTCAGCTTTCATAAACTCGTTCATGTACATGTAGCACGTTCCCCTATGAATGACGGCAGTCAGCTCCTTCTCTCTTTCCTCGGGGTTAATCACGCGAGTGAAATCTGCGACGGCACTTTCCAGTTGAGCTTGAATTTGTTTACCAGAGGCTTCCTGTTTGATCTCGTGTTCAATAACTTCGTCCGGTGACAAATCATCCATGTTGACCTTCGGTACTTGCTCTCTTTCTTGAATGGCTCGCTCAACAAACGACAGCGCAGCGCATCCTCGACGAAACACGGCGTAGTTGTAGTCATCCTTGACTTCTAAGGCACGGCTGTACTCTGCGATTGCTTCTTTGAACATATGTTGGTCTTCGTACGCTTTTCCTAAGTTAGCCATGGCGTAGTAGTTGTTTTCATTCAGGCGAATGGCACTGTTGAAGTCATTGATTACCGCACCAAAATCGGCACTTTTGAGGAGCAGACCAGGAGGTTTCTTGCGCAGCCGACAAATCCCGCGCATGTTGTACGCGTGATCATTGTCAGCGTGAATCTCAATGATACTAGTGTAGTCAGAAATTGCCTTGTCAAACTGTAGCATGGACTCGTGGCATGCTGCTCGCCCCTCGAGCGCGTTGATGTTTTGAGGGTCAAGTGCAAACGCTCTCGAAAAATCTTCAATAGCTTGTTCCGATCGCCCAGTCTCTTTGTTGCACGTCCCTCGGTACGTACAAGCAACAGCATTGTCTGGGAAAAGTTCGATGGCAGCGTCGAACGCGAGGATCGCTTTATTGTAGTTTGGCTGAGCTGCTTTGCCCTCAGGCTCGAGCAAGACACGCCCTTCCTCGCACTTGGCCTGTGAGTCATTCATTTGTTGTTCTAACAGTTTCTTTTCCTTTTTCTCTCGAGCCTTCGCGGCTTTGTCGCCACCACCCCCAGCAGCTGGTGCTGCTGCAGCCTCCTTTGGTGGCATTAAATTTCTAGTTTGGAGACAAAAAATGATCACTCAAACAAAAGTGAGGCAAAGCAAAAGCGCAACGAAAGCAATCCACAACGAACTCACACGGGAATTGAACGCCCATAGTTAACTGCATTGGTGGGTGGCCGAGAAAATAACTTCCTCTGGGCCTTTTTTTGTTTTGTTTTGCTTGTTTCTTTTTTTGTTGTTTTCATGGGGGGTATTACGTAATAGTGTAGCGCGGTAGTTAATTCACTTCTGCTGTTGGTAGAATCGCAAAAGTGCTGAATTCCCTGATCCACCGAAGGATTGTCGTGGTACAGTAGCGGGCTCGTATTTGTTTTTTGTTTTCTTTGACAGGCTACTTCGCCTGAAGGTCTCGTTGGTAAAGCTTGCGGAAGCCGAATGTCATGCGCATTGCCAGGAGCTCTTTCTCGTCAGCCGAAAGCGGTCGAGTCCATCTGTCATCATCAGACAGTAAATCTGCATACGTGAAAGTGTACTCTCGCATGAGCTCGAGCTTGAACTCGCCAGCTACTGCTACAAGGAAATCAAGTGGCACAACGTGATGGGAGGGCTCCTCCAGTGGCTCACACGAAGTGGTGGCCTCACTGACACCGTCCAATAGCTCCAGGGTGAACGTCGACCCGATGCGTGGGCTTGGATTCTCATCCCACGTGCAGCGGAATGCAGAATTTTCATATTCGGCTCCTTTGCGCAGCAACGCGTTTGCGCTCCACAGCGAGCCCAAAAACAGGCCATTGGGAACAAGAGCATTGCTGATAGCAAAAAGTGCGTCACGAGCACGTTTCTCGGAGGAAAATGCGTGGTGCAGGCCTGAAAAACAGGTGACAGTATGAAACTGTGTGGGATGCACTTGCGCAATTTGACTCACCCATGTTTGCGGATCGAAAGCATCACCACAAATCACCTCGTGCATTCTGAGTTGCTTTGAGGTGGTTGGAGAAGAAGGGGAAGCTGATTGGTGTTGTTTGATTGTGGCGAAGGTTTCCTCCACGGCCGTGTCGGTGTTGTCAACCCCGACATATGCGCCAACGCCCGCATTCAACCATTTCCTCACAACACTGCCGCCGCAACACAGTTCCAGAACGTCACCGTTCGACCCCTTTGCTGCAGCTCGGTCAATGAATAACGAAATCACTCGAGTCGACACGATTTTTGAAAACGTTGCATCAGGTGGCGGCGGTGGTGCCCATGGTTGTGGAGCCTTCGGCGTCGTGAATGTATTCCAGCAGTTGTCGCAATAAAATCGATTGGAAACACCATCAAGGCTCCCTGTTGCGTACGTGGCATTGCAATTGATACAGTCTCCATGGCCAGTCGCTTCCCAGCACGGGCGACACTGGTACGACTTCAGAGTTGGTGACGCTTTTCCGATGTCGTTCACTTTTTGGCACCTTCCGCACAAGTAGGAGTTTATCTTTGCTAGCCAGCGGAGTTCTTCGAGTGTGAGGGTGGGGCTGCTAACCATGTCATCGATTCCAGCAAATGAATCAACACTTGCTGTCAAATCCGTGGGCAGATAAGTGTTCAGAAGTTCCCACCAGTGATTTGGTTCATTTGAGGAAGCTGTTGGGGCCCTACGAAGAGAGCATTCGATGATGCAACCCTCTATGAGATCAGGTGCGGTGTGAGAATGGAAGTCACAATATTCATCCTTAAACATCTTGAATGTCTCGTTGGAAGTGTCGCTTTCTCGGCATGACAAATACGCTCGCTTCACTTGTTGACCATCAGATGCACCCAGGCTTTCCAGCTCGTCGACTACAAAGCGAGCCACAAGCGATTCAGTTGGAATCCATCGAAAGTTTTGGGAGCAGTCACCAAACTTCTTCGAAATGCACACAAACTGCAAACCACAGCTGGGAGAATCAATCGAAGAATCATTCAGCAGCTGTTCGCATTGGCTCAACTGTGAAGCGTACAACGAGCGGATGATGACGACACTGTTTGGGGAGGAATGAGGCCAACATGTTTCGTCGTCGAGACCCAGGGCATCCAGTACAGCCCACCGTTGGGTAAAGGGTGATTCTCGTACATCAACCCCATTGAACTTCGCGACATCGTGAACAATAATACGGAATTGGCGATCACCACGGAATGAAGCGACTAAACTTCCTTGAAAAATACTGTCATGAGGGGCTGCTAGAGCGTTGCTCCAACAAATCGATGGAACAGCAACAACATGTCCAAATACTGCATCAATGCAAAATATTTTCCCTTGCCGGTCAACAGCAACCACCACCGGGACACCTGAGCTTTGTCGTCGGATTTTGAATTGCTCTTTCGCTATGCAGTCAATGTTTGCAGCTAGCGCTTTGCGAGTCAATAATGGTCCATCAGCTGGATAGGAACGAAATTCACTTGGAATGTCACTCCCAAATGTCTGATACTGGTGCAATGACAAGGGAGAGCTAAATATTCCACAGCCCAAGCGAGTACTTCGTGGGAACACAACTCGGCGAGCTTCAACAATCTCTGCAAGTGGTGTAGAAGGATCAAATCTCCACGAGTCCAACAACCCGCGAGACAGAAAAGGCTGTGACCACTGCTGCGGAGAGGCGGTGATGCCAACTACGGCTCCCATCACTCTGTCACAAAACTGGCAGATGATGAGTATCACATCTGCGAGAGGGACGTGGTAAAAGTTGCTTTTAATAACGTTTTGTAAGTTAACAACGATTACTTCTGACTGATCGTGCGACTGCTTGGACAATACAAAGCGCTCAATTTGATGAAAAGTCTCCCCAAGTTGGTCGAGTGTTTTCGCTGAATCACCACAAAGTTCAACAGTACATGACGATTTGGTTTCTGGCGAGGAATCAGTGAGGTTCACTACAACTGCACAAGATAGTGCTGGCGAAAAAATTCGTGGGACGATCGTGGAAACCTCTGAAATACACTTGTTGGCAACGCTTCCAAAGGATGAAATACCAAGCTGAACTAACTGATTTTTCTTTGGGGTTGTGCAAACAAAGAAGTAGTGAAGAAAGCGACAGTCGTCTGGGGCTTGCTCTGAATCTCCAGACCCATTTTGGATTTGGATGAAAAAGTACCCCAGCATCGTGACTCGAAAATCTTGGCCAAACTGCGTCATTAGCGGCTCCCACAATCCAGCGACTGCGTTTCCAACATCTGCACCGAGGTTCGCTGGCACATCGCCCAAGTGGAAAAGGAACCCATCGCGTTGAGATGCTTCTTGGATTGCTTCAACCGCTGACAAAGAGAGTAATTCTCTGGAGAGTACGAAACCTGAAGCTCCATTTGGGTTGTTCGAGAGTGTACTGCAGAATTCAGCCACAAACTGGTGTGTGGCAGCAAATCCAGCTCCACCTTTAGAGGCACTTTGAAGTTGCCGTTTTGACATTAGTTTTTGCAGTACAGATAAAGATTGTGGTTGTTCGTCCAAAAGTGGTGTGTGTAGCGGTGGTGACGAAAGAATATACCTGAAAAGCGAAACTTCGTTTGTCACAAGAACTGTCGAAGACTGAGTTCCAGGAGTTACTCCTTGAGAACTACCTCCCGGTACGAATGCCTTGGCATTCGCGTTCAGCATTGTGACTTTCTAGCTTCCAAATCAACCAAATTAATCAATCCAGTAGTACCAATTCACAATTCCCAACAGTGGAGTTTTTTGAGAGTTTACAGAGGAACTACCACACTTGAGCTTTGCGCAATCTGCGGTATTGAAATGATGTCTACAGTATCGATGGGACAATGTACAAAAACACGGAACTGGTTGCTGATTGATGCAGTCGTTCGACAGGATATTGCGCATGCAAGTTTGCGCAAGAATGTATTTAACAGAAAATTCCCGTGGGAAGGGGCGCACACCGCAAGAACCCATTGGCCTTTCTCAAAACCTCCAGTGGAGATAAAGGTAACTGTTGAGTTGATACTGTCTTCTCCTCCAACACCAAGAACGACAAGATTCTTCTGACGTGAGGTGATCAATCGCGATTGGTCCTCTCGCAGTGAAAGGAAAAGCTTTTCAAGTAGAGAAGTAGGGCTGAGCTTCGATGAAAGCAAAAGGATCATTTTTTGTGGCGTTGATTGCTCAACAATTTGCATCAGATCGGTTTCACTCAAGAGTTTCTTGCGTGTCATTTTCGAAGCGCCGTCTACCTTTTTCAATGCTGCGAGGCTTGCATTCATGACAATCTGATCAAATTCTTCCCCACTTACTTTCTCAGTCATGTGAAGGAATGCTTCACAGAAGTTCTTCAACGTAGAAAGGGGCGAGGTACTAAAAGTTTCATTGCCAAAAACTGCTGAGATGACATCCCCAATCACCTCTGTGGACAAAGGAGACATTTTATCATACAATTGTCGAACAGAATCTGTGCGACGGCAAGTTTCAATATACTCTGAGCCAAATTTCTTGCTCAGGAACTGAAACAAGCCATCAAACACTTTCGGCTCTCGCTCACCACATAAGATGTTGATCACTGCAATGAAATCTGCTCGACTCAAGATGACTGATCGCATGTTAGCGAGAGAATCTTGCTGTGGGAGGGCAATGCCCACTCTATCAAATTTGTTCGCCGATTTTGGCCGCATTGATCCCCGGGTCCTGGCAGTTACAATTGTTGTGTAGCAACGTTGCACGATACCGCAAGCTTGAGAAGGAGCAAGATCAAGACACAAAACTGCAGAATCAACAATCCATCCTAAATTCACTGCTTGAGTAGAACGAAGGACATCGAACATTGATCGACACTCTGCGACGCGACGCTCTTGCTCCAGTGGTCCAAGTGAAAAGCCTTGTCGCGTCTCACACATGACCTCGTTGCTCATTGTGCCGTTGCTTGGTAAATCATCTGTTGATACACTGACAGACTCCGTTACAATTGAATCAGGAACACAATCTTGAGTTTGTGTTGCGAGAGACGCAATGCTTCGTGCTGACTTGTTCGCCATACAAACTCGAAAGATGCGATTGCGTTTTGGATGAAGTCCTTCATCAGGCGCATCCCACCCATCGAAAGGGTCGAGTGAGGAATAACGGATAGTGCGATTCACAGGCGCTGAATTTGGCCTTCGAATTGTTGTTCGTGTTGCGACCAACGAGTCCACAGTCCTCAACAAGGTTTTTGCAACTCCAATCTCACAAACACCAATCCATTGCATCAGGTCATCTTCGCGAAGTTCAAGGAGTGCATTACCATCAATTTTGTGACGGTACAGGGCTTCAGTCAGGGGCATCCTCAACACTCTCCCTCGAGCTTCAACGTCACGTGCAAGAACACTCACATTTCGTAATGGACCATCAAGATTGGCTCGAACGTCATCTCTTGACCAAGTTCGAATTTCTGTGCGCCGCGAAATCACTGAGCCTTCCAAAAACGAACCCATTCCAGTCTTCATCTCTATCATTCCAAAAATCTTTTCAACAAACAACCGAAGGACATTCTCAAGCAGGCCATACCCAGTCAAATTGCTTATCTTTTGTGCTTGCCTTTGTTGCACCATATTGGTTGCCCTAACCATTGCACATGCACATTTCACAATTTCCGAAGCAACATTGCGGATACTTCAGCAATATGGAAAAACGAAACTCGGATCTTCTTGGCATTTTCTTCTCACGGTCCTTGTTTTTCTAGTCCTTCAAGTCGCTGCGTTAGAGTTAATTCAACCACGATAGGTCGCATTTCTACTTTTCGTGCAAACAACCGCTGCCATTTTCGAAATGTCTAAACGGAAGACACGAAAATGGCACCAATGCAGCGGCAATGTTTGCCGTTTTGTGAGACACGAAAATGGCACTATGCAGCGGTAATGTTTGCCAAACCGTTTTGTGAGACACGAAAATGGCACCATGCAACGGTAATGTTTGCCAAACCGTTTTGTGAGACACGAAAATGGCACTATGCAGCGGTAATGTTTGCCAAGCCGTTTTGTGAGACACGAAAATGGCACCACGCAGCGGCAATGTTTGCCGACCGTTTTGTGAGACACGATAATGGCACATGCAGCGGTAATTTGCCAAATCGTTTTGTGAGACACGAAAATGGCACCATGCAACGGTAATGTTTGCCAAACCGTTTTGTGAGACACGAAAATGGCACTTGACGCTCTGTGGTTACTTGTTTCCTCCGTTTCTTCGTTGAAAACAAAAAGAGTGGCATCTTGTGCCCATCGTTGAATCCTTACCGTTTCTTTGAATCCTTACCGTTTCTTCGTTGAAAACAAAAAGAGTGGCATCTTGTGCCCATCGTTGAATCCTTACCGTTTCTTCGTTGAAAACAAAAAGAGTGGCATCTTGTGCTCATCGTCGAGTGAGTGGCGAAAGTTATTGTCTAGCGGCGATATCAAAGAGATTTTTGAC
>CYKH01002217.1:26803-37717 GCA_001460835.1 Bodo saltans | reverse complement strand
GGGATCATCACTGGATTCATCAGAAAAGTACTTCGGGCACGCTGAAGCTGCGATAGGCATGCGATCGTAGTCTGTCTCTTCGGTCACTGACTTGCTCCACATGATGTTGAGTTTTGCAACGTGCTTCATAAAATCCTGTTTTGTCTGAAATGAAAGAGACTGGGTTTGCTCGCTGTCATCACTTTCCTTATCGATGTTGTTGTGAGAGGTCGTCGTGTTGCGTCGCTTCAGAGTGCTGCGTTCGAACTCAATTAGCGCCGTGCAGAACCCGGGGTTAGGGCACACGTTCGGACGAGACTTCAGCACAGCGGTCAGTGCCGACTCAAGTGAATAATGAAACATCTCGATCATGCAAACCATTAAGAGAGTTGGACTTCGTGACCAACCCGCTCGGCAATGGAACAAAATTCTCGGTTTTCGACCTGAAGAGCCGACAGAGGAATCATAAGGGTGAAGTGCAACCTTGACAAAATCGATGACGCTGTCAAAGAACTGCGCGATGTTTGCGTCAGGGCGATCTTCAACGTTGACTGCTAAGTAATTGATCCCGATTTCTTTCGCAGATTGCTTTGAAGACATTACGTTTGTGGCGTCAATGACGTGTGTGATTTGAAGCGCTTGAAGCTGGGCTTTGCTTTGTCCGTTCTCAAAATCTCCGAGATAAAGAAGTTGTGGAATGACTTCGCTAGCGTAGTACACTTGTGTTCGCCGATGTTGGCGGCTTGATTGATCGCGGCATTGGCCGTCGTCGGTAGTTGACGCATCTTCGCGGTGGAACGAATCATCAAATACGCCTGTGCAGTGGCCGTACGCCTCACAAAAGCGACCGAAGTCAACAACTCGAAGTTCACTTATTCCAGGAAGGACTAGCTGCGGTTGTGAAGATAACAAATTCAGTACGACGTTCAAAGTGCTCTCACCGTGGCAAAGAACTACGGCAATTCTTTCTCCAACACTTCTACGGTGCGCTGCGCAAAGAACTTCGAGCGCGCTGCGCAATGATACCGGATCTACTTGTGAATCTAGTTCGATGTCTAATGCAACCGTGTTGCGAAGCTGGTGCTTAGGTCGCAGCGCAGAGGTTGGGAGTCGGAATTCAATTGGAAGAATGGGAAACATGTTGTTAAACCAATTGAAGAGCTCATGAGTCTCAACTACGGAGATATTTGGGAGGAAGCTCATTTTTCTTCAAGAGAAGAATGAACCGAGAAGCACTTTGATAAAAGATTGAAGAGAAAACATTCTACACTGATGAGCACAGCGTTCAATTTCTCGATGCCAATCTTTTGTAATGTTCAAAATTGGACTGGAGCAAATTTTTTCGCAAACAAAAACAGGATACGTATTTGCAGGAGAGGGAATGTGAACAACAAAGCACAAAGGCTGCTGGGAAGACACATCAATATGTTTTCCACTTTTGTCGATAATAGGAGTCGAGCCACTGCTGGTATTGATGGCTCAGCGGAGTAAAACGTTTTGACTTCGTCAACGGAAACAGCCTTTTAGTCAGCAGAGTTCATCGGACTCTGCTCCAGTGCGATTCGGAAGAGAAGGGTGCGCATCATTTCATCGTGTCCACTAAGATCTATTCCAGCGGTTTTTGTAGTTGTGGTTGGGACATCATTGAACTCGTCATCAATTATAGGTGTTTGAGTGGCACCTTGAAAACTTGAACGACTCAAGCGTCGTTGGGTTAACAACTCTGCCTTCATTTTCGTGAGAAGTGCCTGATTTATTTGGACGTCAAGTCGTTGTATTTGAACTTGGCGCTCAATCTGAGATGTCTCTTCATCAGTTGGGCGGCCAGGCCGAGGGGCAAAGTCGACGTCCTGCAGAGGGTGAGGAAAAGGAGCGACTGATACGGACTTATGTGGTGGAGACATCGTAAAAGACACACCACTCAGGTTGTCCAATTGACTTTCTCGATCCGCAACACTTTGCTCCTTCGAAAGTTTCTTGACACGCTCCTCCGCAATGATGCTAACAAGCGTCACAGCAACCTTCACCACGGTGACCGTCACCAGCAGCGCGCTGAACACGCGCAGCGCTTCCGTCGCGCCATCAGCCGACGATGCGGGGCCAAGCGCGGCAACCGCGGTGGCAACGACAACGCCGATCGAGATCGCGTCCGAGCACACCACCAGCACGTTCGACGGCGGGCGGCGCAGCACGGCGAACCTGTGCCAGCTGATCAGCGCAATCGGCAGCACCAGCAACAGTGCCAGCAGCGTGAACTGCACGGCGCACACGCCCGACGGGAACGGGGCGGCAGCGACGACGGAGAACACAGTGCTGTGGAACTGGAGCACCGGCTGCATCCACAGCAGCTTCTTGACCGAGATCGTGGCGAAGAACGCGGAGCCCTGCTGCGACGCGACGTCCGGCTGCCAGCGCACCGGCGGCAGCGTCCACCCGATGAGGCGGTAGACGCGCGGCGGGAGGTGCTCCTGGAACGCGCGGTGCGTCGGGATCACCCACAGCGGCGGCCACACGCGGCGAGCGGCGTACCACACCGACGCCGCAGCCACCGCGGCGTTGACGACGAAGCCCAGCGCGCCGCTCGCGACCGACTCCCGCGAGCCGTACGTCGCGCGGTTCTCCTCGGAGAAGCAGCTCATCGCCGCGAACAGCGTGCCGGGCAGGAGGAAGCAGAACGCCACGTAGGACAGCGACGGGTAGCGCAGCACAGACTCGGACGGTTTCACAGCGTGCCGCTCCTTGAGGCCGCCATGTGGGGCATCAACGGCGAGCGCCGTGTGCTTCGACGGCGGCGCGTCCTCGTCCGCGACGAAGGCCAAGGACAGTGAGTCGCCGTCGCTGTCGCTGCCAGTGGCGGCGCGTGACGAGCAGCGGCGGTGCACCGCCACGGCCACAGACTGGAGCACCAGTACCAGAAGCGAGAGCGCGACGTTCCCCCACAGCGACACGACGGGGCCGAGGTCGTAGAACACCGAGATGACGAGCCGCTGCACTCCGGTGTTAGAGTCCCACGTGGCGTGGCCGCCGCAGGAGATCATCGCCAGCGCCGCGAGCAGTGACGCGTCGCCTGGTGCGCTGCCGGGCAGCACAGCCGCGACGGCCGCCGAGAGCGCCGCCGCCTGCAGCGTGGGTGGCGTCACGAACACGTCGCCAGGAGCGGCGACTGGTGCGGTTCGCGTTGGCGTGGGCGAGGCGCGCGTGAGGGATAATACCAGCGTCGCGGCTGTGGGGCTCTGCGTGGTGCGCGACTGTGTGCGGGTCGGCGACGGGGATGCAGTGGGCGATGCAGTCGCGCTCGCTGAATCAGAGTCGAATGTGCGTGAGGGCACCAGCGTCACTGTGAGCGGAGTCATCGAGTGCGATTCGGAGGTTGGGGTTGCTGACGGCGTTGGAATGCGGCCAACTGATTGCGAGGCAACAATCGATGCGGTGTGAGTAGTGGTGTGTGTTGCAGCGGAGACGGTTGCACTGTTGGTGAGTGTGGAGATGCTCTTTGTGGAGGTTGCATTGTGCGTGGCCGAAGCCGAGGACGAGCCCGGAGGGGACAAAGTTGTTGTTCTGGTTCCATCAGCGGAGCGAGTTGAGCTGATGCTGATGTCACGTGACTGTGAACTTGAATGCGTCGATGTGAGCGGCGTTGTGCGGCTGCGCGTTGGAGCCCGCATGGCGATCGTGTTGCTAGCACTGGAACTGTTGCGCGACACGGTTGCTGTTTGCGAGTGAGAAGCGCTTTCCCGCACGCTAGACGACTGCGACCGGCTTGTCTTCGTGGCACCAAGACGCAAGCTGCCCGTCAAAGAGTCGGAGGTAGTCTCGCGAAGAGACGCTGTGCGGCATGAGCGAGAGACACTCGAAGTGAGCGGCGTCGTGGGATGCGACATCGATGCGGTGCGCGTGGATTGGGTGCGTGAGCGTTCGGTACGGCTCCGCGTGCGTGTTGGGAGGTGCGGTGGTGTGCGCGTTTCGGTGAATGACAGCGAGTCGGCAGGACCAGGCGCAACACCAGCGCGAGGGGCACAGGCATTGCTGAGAGCGCCACGGGTTGGAAGGACGGTCACGTTCCACGGGAGCGTTGCGGGCCACACGACTGGCCGCCCAGAGCGCGACGCGACGAGCTCCAGCGGCGAGAAGGCGTGGCGGGCCGTGTACGAGCAGTTGACGTCGACACGAAGGAGGGCCTGCGCAGCGATGCCAGCACCAGAGAGAGCCACGACGGTGGTTGGGCCGTACATGACCACCTCCGAAACCACAACCGAGATGGACGGGCTGTGGTTGCCGTCGTTGTATGCCACGGCAACAACTCGCCACGATAGAGGAGATTGGCCGCCGCTGCCCGTTGACCAGCCGTTCACGCAGGACACGGCACCAGACCACGGCGTCGTCACGGTGGCCATCGCGCCGAGCGCAGCGGTGATCGTGCTCCCGTCGCTCGGTGCGCTGCTGCTTTGGCGGAACACGTCGGACAGCTGGATGGCGCTCGTCGACGACGTGCTCAGCGACGAGGCCTCGTCCACGATAAGCCGCAGCGTCCCAGGGAACACCGAGGACGAGGACAGGTTGCGCACGCGGATGGCCGGCGCGGAAACGGCAGCCACGGTCACAGCACCCGCGCTTGCGTTCGGCAGCAGCGCGGCGTCGCTGACGGGGTCGGAGAGCGTGCAGTTGTGCATGGCGACGGTGACGTTGTAGCTGCCACTGACGGCCTGCGTGCCGGTGAACACTTCCTCGATGGCGATCAGCGGTGCCGTCACGAGAGCCGCCGCAGAGCTCGATGCCACCTCCGTTCTCAGAAGCGTCGACAACAGCGTCAGGGAAACGGCGTTGGAGCCGCCTGCTGGCGCTCGCAGCAAGACGGCAATGAGCGGGTACTGTGGAGCTGCAACAGATGATGCAAGGGGCTGCCTGCGCGTGGCAGAGGAGTGGGCGACGCTGAGGCTGATGCTGCTCAGCGACGCGAGCGAGAGTGAGACGATTGTTGCGCACTGCAGCGTCGCTCCACTGACCGCAACAGTCAATGCGGACGCTACGGTGTTCTCGACGCTGATCAGCACAGGGAAGGCGGTCTGCTGCACGGAGGCGGAGCTGGGGCACGCGAGCACGACCGTGTTTGACACGCTGATGGTGCCAACGGTTTCAATGATCCTCGTGAGGTTCGTGACCATAGGCACGTTGGGCTGGGCGACGGTGATCGCGGCGTTGCGGAAAAGAGACGCGGTGACGCTGAAGCTGCACAGCGCGATGGTGACGAGGGGGACTTGCAGCAGCGCTGGGAGTGCAAGCGTTGAGTTGACAAGGAACTCGGAGGGCAGTGCGGTGGGCGAGAGAGCAACGTTCGAGAGGGAGAGGGTTGTGTGCTTGCCCGACGCGGCATCGGTGTCGACGACGTTCGAGACGGTGACGTAGGAGGCGCTGGTTGCCTGCAGCGTGTCGAGTGCGATGCAGATGGTGGTTGCTGCAGCGGCGAGGTTGTTGACGCAGGTGACGTTGTCGATCACCACCGCACCGCCACCGGTTAGAGTGATTTTCGAAGCGGCAACGCCATACGAATTGTTCGTGGAGAAATTCAAATTGTGAACAAACTGAATACGAGAGATGTTCAAAGAGCTTCTTGTAGAGATCGTCAATGCATTGATGGCCACCTGTGTTACGTTGTAAATGACCTGTGTAGTGCGAATGATGAAATTCTTGAAGAGAAAACTGCCACGGAATAAGATGAGATCAGGGCCGAATTGAGCAATGATCGGGAAAAACCATCGAATATCGCATGAAGAAGTTTCTACGGTGCTACCCGAAATGGAAATGGTGGAGCTGTTATCGACGATGGTTGAATTGACAAGAAATGCGTAGGATGCATTTACGAACCGGGAAAGGGGTCCAGTAAGGGTTCGATAGATTGCTCGGGGTAGTGTCAAAACAACTGAACTATCGCTCATGTTGACACCAACAATGGCAACCAACAGTACACCATAGGAGGTGATCAGTGTTGATGAGGTGAAGGTCGTGGCAGCTTCAAGCGATATTGTGAAGATAGTTTGTTGTTGGACTTCGGTCAACACCATCCCCAAAGGGGCTAATAGTGACGCTGGGCTCAAATTAACGGAGACAAGCGTGTTGGTGAAGGACGTGATGTTTAGCGACAACGCAAATGGCAAAACGTATCGAAACTCTGGAGTTCCAATAGCGGTCACAGTTCCATCGTCGGCAGTAAATGTTGACGATGCTAATTGTGACGTAAACACCGAGAACAGAGCGATCGAAATGTTGAGAAACGTCGAGTTGGTCATCGATACAGTCAGATTTTGAACAGCTGCATTCAAGAGGCCGTACACTGCAGATGCGTGCCAAGAGCATCTCTGCAATTTGACTTGAACAAAATAAATTTGCATTCTTGTGGCTCGAATTCCGAAGGCAGGTTCATACGATACATTGCTTGTAGATGTTACGTCTGAAAGTGAAAGGGCACTGCTAGATATGTTAGATGTCCGAAAAATAACGACGCTCCCTGCGTCAAACGTGCTGATCCAAGGAGTACTCTGACTATTTCCAACTCGCGATACCCACGACATGTTGAGAAGAATTTGAACGAGTGACACAGTGTCTGTTTGAACGATTGCAGTCTCGTACGCACCAACGATAGTGGTGGAGCTGAATACAATATTCACCGCCGTAAAACTTATCAAGGCCAAACTAAGCCCAATTGTCTTTGCGTTGGAGGATTGAACTAACGTGTTCACCACTGTAATGTTGGAATTACTGATCGATGGGGTAGAGGAAATGTCGAGAAGCGTCACGTTGTTGTATTGAACTACAACCTGAACGTTGGAAAACGTGATCGAAGAGCTCTGGGTCGGGCAAATAGCCATGCGCAGTACTTGCAAGTTGTTATTGTTCCCAACGTAGATAGACGAAGCTGCTCTCGCCGTTGTGTTCAAAGGAGAAACAAAATCGAGAGTCAGATTGGTCACACTAACAGCAATGTTGTTTAGTGTAACGCTGGTCAAGGCTGCTACGTACGTCGAGGGAAACGTCGTGTTCGACACAATTGAGGCGTTGGTGATGCTGATGCTTCCTTGGCTCAATGTTACTTTCGTAATCTGCATGAGGAAGATTGGGTTGAGTGACAACGAGGATTGAAATGGGCTTAAGTACTCAACACGTACTGATGCGATACTGAGAGTCATATTCGTGAAGGTTCCAGGCAATGACGCGGTGTCTAAGAAAAACATCGCTGCTGTTGCAAACAGTGTCTGAACAAGAATATTGGACAAAGCAATCGCCACGTTTTGCACGACAATGTTACTCACCATTGCGAACACGGAAGGCTGCGTGCTGTTCACCACTGTGACGCTGTCAAAAAATGCTGTTAGGCCGACGATGCTGCTCCAGGCGTTGAAGTAAACTATCGCGTTGGAGTTACCACGCTGCGCGGAGGAATAATAATTTGTAACGTTCCGGATACGGATGGTCACGTTCGTTAGCGCAGCCTGCGATACTGTCGCGTTGAAGATAAAGCTCATCCAAAGAGAGTCCTCAACTGTGAGGGTGATATTCGAAGCGTTTGATGTGACAAGAAAAAAACGGACGGGCTGTGAATTGATAGCCGTTGTGGTGCAGTTAGAAATCACATAATCGGTGTTATTCTGCAACTGCACTGATACAACAATCGGTGTTGTAGAGTTTGGGCAGTTGAGCAACACCACAGTGGACCCATCAACGCTACTGTAGAGCATTGCCAACATGAGCAGTGCTGAGACTATCATCAGACTGACGCGAGCAATAACACCATCGTTCGTTGGCATTCAGCTACAACCTTTGTTTTGCTTAAAAGAAAGAATTAAACGAAAATAGTTTCTTTGAATTGAAGTTCAATAACAGGCAAAAAAAGAATTAAGCTGCTGCTTAAATGAGGCGCTACCATTTAGAATTGTAGTAAAGTCGATGGGGCGTTTTGTAATCTGAGAGAAACGACCCTTTATCTGGATCCTCTCTTGGCCACCTAACAGGAGGAGTTGCTGCTGCTCCTGCAGATGCGTTCGAAGAATGATCAGCATCCCACGATAGGGACCAGGGACTACCACGCATGCGCTGAGTTGCAAGGCATGGAAGCACTGTAGGGCCACCGAAGGACGCGTTGCTAGGAGGTTTCATGTACTGATCGCCGTAAATGGATGTCAGGAACGCAGCAATGTTGCGGGGAGCGGGTAGCTCCATATTTTCAAAGCAAACGGTGCCGAGTGGGTAGATGTCATCGATCTCAAAATACGAATGCAAAATTTTCATCTTTCCTCCGCGTTTCTCAAGTGGAATGACATCAACATGAGCACCGAGGTGGTACTTCTTTTGTCGAAATTTCTTGTGGCCTTTTTGAACGGAAAATCTCATTCCAGGGAAGTTGCTGTAGCGGTCTTTGATGCGGATCGCGCGCTCTTTTCCATTCCACATGTGAAACGCTGAGTCCGTTTTTTCAGTCTGAAGAAAC
The DNA here is from genome assembly GCA_001460835.1 of Bodo saltans. NCBI lineage: Eukaryota > Euglenozoa > Kinetoplastea > Eubodonida > Bodonidae > Bodo > Bodo saltans. Next base: position 29,259 of record CYKH01002217.1, on the reverse strand, counting down.
ATGTCCCTTGGAAACTCTCTCCGCCAGCGTTTTCGGAGGAAGATAAGATGCGATCTAGCCATGACAAAATGACAACGTTCATGCTCCGACGCACCAGGTGCCGTCCGCGCATCTGGAAGTTGCGGCCAAAATCGAGTTACATTGTCTGCAGCGGGATCTGCAGTATTGCCGAGCATGAACGTCTCGTTGTAAGCGGACAGGGAAACTCTACGATTGAGGTCTTTGCAAGTACCGAAGGGATGCCGGTAACCACCGATGGAGGTAGGATAGACCGGTGGTGGCGCAGCTGCTGAAGCCTCTCCACTCTTGGGTGACGGTGCAACAGACGCGGTGCCAGAAACAATGTCACGACACCAACTTGGCGGCTTGGTGGGCGACCTGGAGTCGATACGACACGGCCACAAGAATGACGAACTGTCAACATTCTTGAACAATTCTCGAGCCTTAGCATTATGAATTGCGTCGATGACTGGAAATGCAGCTGCTGCAGATGATTGATTTCCTAACATGGAAGCCTCGAAGTTGATTGCTGGAATATCATCATCTTCGCTTTGCGTAATAAAAATCGGCGCACTCGTGGTGACTTCGCCTTCTTCTACGAATAGAAATTGCGGAAAGTAGTGTGGAGAACTGCTACTTTTCTTATTCCTATTCGTAGGATCGGCGAGCAGTTGCTCTTGTACTAGAAGTGTAGTTGCAACGCATAGAAACATCAGAAGTAATGCAACTAATGCCACCCAAAATATCACCACCGACCGCTTCTTGCGAATTACTGCTAGCGCGAGCTTCATCATTTAAACAAACCACTCTCTATCTATAAATTTCCTACCTTATCTGGGGCATCTCAAGAATTGGCTGCAAGAGGAAAAACACTTTTGATTCACTGAAATGGTTTCAAAGAGCATTTGTATTGCTTGACTTTTTTTTTGAGTTTCATCTCCGCAGCTTTTACTATTTGGAACTTTTCGAAACCTTCGGCGCGTTGCTTGCTGATTGTGGTTTTGAAACGATGTTCTTCGACGGAGGAATATCAACTAGGGACCAAAGGACCATACACCACGGGAACGCCACGACTACCACGACAAACACCAAAGTCACTGCTAACGCCGAGAACAGAAAGACTTCCAGGGGACTGTCAGAAAGGAGCTTACTTGCCAGAGCGAGCGTTGAGGAGGCGTACTGCTGATTCACGAGCTGCGAGAACGTGCCTTCGATGAGCAGAGCGCGCACCCAGAATTGAAACAAGACTCGTCCAATGAGAACATACCCTACGATAATGGGGAAGAACAACACCAAAATCCCTGAGATCACAGCGACCACAAGAACTGGCCCGAGGGCAATGCCCGCAAGCTGAGCAGCGGTGGCAAGGTGATCTGGGATGGATAGTCGAGCAATCTTTGCAAGTGCCTCAAACAATGGGTTTCCTTTGGAGTGTGGCGGAGGTGGAGAAGCAGAGTGAAAGCTAGTGTCCTCAACCTTCGTGTTTGTCATGACGCGGCCGATCAAACGCCTGTAAAGTGCGTAACCTCTTCGGACAGTAATCTCGAGGTATTTGGTGAAGTCGACAAACGCATTTGCGTAGTAGTCGTCGTAAATACTTCGCAGCACTTCGGCTCCTGTAACAAAGAGAAAGCGAGCAGGAAATTCGGCTGGTGTCTTTGACGCGGTCACGGCCTCGTCGACGCAAATTTTCTTCGCTGCAACTGCTTTGGTCATAATGTTCTCTTCAAGACCTACAAGAGTTGATGTTGCCGCGAGAAGCTCCTCGTTTACGCGTTGAGCCCAAGTCATGCAGTACTGAAGGTATTCAATTTTATCCATGGCGCGCTCATTCACACTAGAAGGAGGATGCTGAGGGCACGGATGAGCTTCAGCCATTTCAGACCTCTTTGAAGCAACAACTTTTGATGCATTTGTCACTGCAAGACGGTGATCTAGATAACCTCTGACGGCCGACTGACAGGTTGTAGTTGTTGCTTTTTCCGCAGTGACAAAAGTGAATGCTAAAGCAACCGACAGCAATGAAGCAAAATAGTGCATGGCTACCTGACACCACCTAAGTGAATAACTGCAACAAGAACAAAAAAAAAAAAGGATTTAAGCAACACGAAGAATCGCAACGGTAAGTTGAAAAAACAAGGATAGGAAAAAAGATCGCACGAAGAAACGAAACCTCTCCCATTAACCCCTCTCAAATAAACTTCATTGCAGGGGATGAGTGTTTGAGGTGTTGGGAACACACAGCGCCATCTTCAATCTGTCTCACAAGAGACCATGTGCGTCTAGATTCCCTCAGAAGACACATTGTACAAACTAAGCTGAAAGCCTTCTGGTTTTGCCAGTCTCAGTGCGTAGTGACCTTTCCCAAGGCACACTTCTGTTTCGGAGCCGACAACGTTTTCACCACTCCCGTCATCCTCAAGATCGTAGAAAGCGTCGTTCCAGCCGATGATCAC
>CYKH01002217.1:0-23758 GCA_001460835.1 Bodo saltans | reverse complement strand
ACATGATTCGCGAGTTCTTGATTTTCATCCGCGAGGCGAAGTTCGCGAGCAACGAACGAAGAACGCTCCGTCAGGTTCTCTGAGAACACTTGATACAATCTCGATAACGTGTCTGACACTGTGGTGGGGATGGACGTCACGTAGTCCGCAGTGGGGCAGCCCAGGTCATCATACCTCTCCGTTGTCAAGTGCAAGAGGGTATCAGGGATAAGAACTTCACCGTCGACTGCGGCCGCCGCAATGAGGGAGGAGAGCTTCGAGTCTTTCCCCATCATGTAGTGAAAACTGAGCTCGCCGAGTGCCATGCAGTGTCGTCCGACGCAGTAAGCCATTTGAGGTTACACTCGGGCGTCCGGTATGTAAATCACTTTCTGGCGAAGTTTCACAACAGACGCTTGCGGCACTCGAAGGACATCTGCGTTCCAGTCTTGTTCCACGAACGCTTGCTGCGTGTCAAGGGCAAATTTAAGCGCTGCGAACGCATCATCAAATGCAACTAGAAAACTCATGTCTTCCAAGTTGAGTTGCGAGACGTAGCCGCCTTCTGATCGCGCAACACTAGTGAGAGTGTGGAATGCTCGCTGCATCGTATCACGGGAAGCTTGCTCGGATACGTGAGTGCGAATCACAGGCATCCCAGGGCAGAAAACCGAAACTAGTGTCACCCTACCAGTTGGCGCGTGTAAATGTTCGCCTCCTGCTTCTTCCGATTCTTCATGCAACGTACGTTCTGCGGTAGAAAGGGCTCGGTTGAACACCATCCGCCGCTCTTGTAGATGCTTCGGAGTCATTCGGCGCACACCGACGCGAGAAGGGTGATATGTCACGGTTCCCCAGTCCTCCATGATCGGGTTCCCTAACTTCTCCAAGTAAGATTGGATTCCTTCCGCTGCTGTGTGCGTGAGAAGAACTTCGCCACCAACGGCGAGTTTATGCAAGTAGTCCGCCGCCTCGATGGCGGTGCCTTCATACGAGACGCGATTGGGGAATAGCGGATCAGTGAAAGCACGAGCACCGATATCGATTGCAATTTTAATGCGAAGGCCTCGCCAAAGAAAAGGCTGTTGTTGCTGCTGACCTCCACTCACGACAATTGAGGACGACGCGCCGCTGCTCATGTACTCTGACGCAGTCTCAGGCGTTTCGGCAAGCACCGTGCTCCAGTCCGCGTTTAGCAGCGCTTGTTGCAGTTGAAGAGCGAATTGGCAAGCATCGTAGGCGTTACTGAATGCGTGCATCATTTTGTCGTCTTTAGTGAGCGCTTCGTAGCCACGCCACTTCGCAGCTTCCGTTCGAATGACGCGATGAAGGATCACTGTCTGTGTCCTCATCGTATCCGGGAATGTCTCCCAGAGGTACCGTCCAGCTTCAACATCCAGAACAGTGACGGCGCAATGTTCTCCGCGAGGACCAGCGACCAGCGGAGGACTTGAAAGTGCTCGAAGAGTGCTTCCCATGCGATGCTTCGATGACGAAACAGAAACAACAGAATTGTTTGCAAACGATGCATTCGCAACGCCGTGGGGATGGTGAGAGTGTGAAGCGCCTAGAAGAGTGCTTGGTCCGAACGAAGCGTTGGGCAACATTGTCGCAGAACTGTTGGCCTGTAAGTGAAACGAGGCACTAGGGGACTTGGGAATGTCGTCAGGTAGTCGTCTAGGTAGAGCTCCTCTCTGCTGGGTGAAGATTGTCGGTTGCGGTGGCGTTACCGTCTCCGGTGGCGAGCGGCTCCTTCCGGCAAGCACATTTGTCAACGAGGCTACCTGACCACAACCAACGACACTTAACTCCACGACAAGCGCATCTTAAAATTCGAAAAGTGCGTTCGGAAATTATTCACGTTCAACTAACTATTAGACAACGAGGTAACGAACGTCGACAACGTGAACGAAGTGAAGGACTAGTGCACCGAGTTCTGGCAGTGTTTGAAAGAAGTTCGCCGCCTGAAGTTCCGCGACTAGAACGAATTTCTCTCGACAATCACGGTACGAACCAACACAGTAAATAGCTCTTGGATATGAGGAGGATCGAACAAACTGCTTTCGCACTGCAACTACTGCAGCTTTCATCGAATCACGTAGAGAGCGATCAGAAATGACTTTTTCAGCTGCTTTGTCAACAGTGGATTGCCGTGAGAATGTCGTCATAGCCTGGCCCGATCGCTTGACGACATCTTTCGGCACGCTTGAGCCGTGATCAAGGTGAACAAACTCAGCTAGAGTTCTCCCTTCATCGCGGTGGCCACGAACGCTGGGAGCCAACTTTGCTTTCGTTTTCTTGTGCGCCATTTCATCTCCACGGTGAAGCAGACGATCGTAATCGCCGCGACGAGGAGTGTCGCCACCAGTCATGACACCATCAGCATCAAAGTGCACTCCTGACTTCACTGCATTTAGAATAGAGCTCACTCTGCTGCTGCTTGAAAGGCCACCTCTACCACTACCGCCATTTCCAGGACTTCCAGGTCCGCCTCCGCCACCCCCTCCTCCTTTTTCACTTTGAAGGGGTGCTTCAATCATTGCCAAAAGGCGTTGATAGTTGCTTTGAATCCCAGATTTTTCTTTTGGGCCGTTGGCTCGGTACTCCCTCCGGATGAGAGCAGCTTGATACACTGAGTCTTGAAGGTGCTCGTACCGTGCAACGTTGGTCATTTTATCGAAGGCGTCGGTGGGAATGCTGGCGGGCATTTTAGGCCCTTGCTCATCAGGATCGAATTCTTCGGATGTAGACTTGAACATTACAATTATTTTCTTGTGTGAGTGCTTAGGGCATTTCACAGGTGAGGGCAACATCAATATCAACCAGAGAATGGATGAGGAAACAGGAAAAAGGTCGTTGCAGCATCCAGCGGACGGAATTGAATAATAATAGTTGATTACCGAGCGGCTGCTACGTTCCTGCGTAAATTTCGGATGAAAGGTGGAGGGGAAGAATGTGACGGTGTTGCGTTAAACAAATACAACATCGTAAGAACGAGCGAAAAGCAACAAATAAAATCGAATCTGTTCTGTCTGTTCGATGTGGGAACTAGATTTTTTCTGTTCGATGAAGGAACTTTTGAGGTGCAAAGTAAGGGGGTAAAGCAACGTGAACCATCCGTGATTTTTCTATCAAAAAGGAAAATGAAACGCGACAGCAACATCAAGGAAGCTGTATTGTAGGGTGTGACCTTAAATCATAAATGAGCTGATAATTCCGATGATTTCATTTTTCGCCACATTTTTCTCTGCTTGTACATGTCCGTTGCCAGCAGCCAATCAGCTGAAGCTGTGTTATCGCCATAGATTACTTTCACAGCAGATGAGTTCAACAATCTGCTTTAACGCTGCGCGCCTTCGAATCTCTGAGCAAGAAGAAAGAGGACCAAATGACATAGAAAGCACGTCGTCATGATGCTCTTGGACAAAATGATCCTCTCCACATTGTATTCCATTTTCTTTACCAGTAGGTTTGCTGTTCATGACTTCCGGGTACAGTTTCGCGAGATGAAACGACTCCCAAAATTGGATGAGGAATGATGCTAACTTACCAGCCATGAAAACGTACGCACCAACGACTGCTGTCGTTACAACGGCGTCTCGCGAGATGATTTCATGACGAGATAAAAGACCTAGTAGGGACACAATTGCGTTGTGACCGTTACCAAGTGAGAACACAAGTGATATGAGCACTGATCGATCCGGCATGCAAACTGCATAAAACAACGCCGTGGCAAGCAGTAGTGCTACTGCGGCACCTTGCAGCCCGTCGCACGCAACAACTGCCGATATGATGCCGTCTGGGTCAACAGTATTGAGGATGATCACTGCCATCGATACAAGCGGCCCAACCACCCACACCCACCGACTGTACCGAGGGAGGTACGAGACTACCATCGGCGACCCAAACGACTTCCGTTGGTCCGCTGGGCCCCACACACCGAGGCGGCTGCACACGTACGGGGCTAACACACGAGGCACTGGCGGAGAGAACACAAACGGCGTGCTGAACTCGCTGAACACCAGGCCGAAGGACTCACTCAACACGCAGCGCCGGTACACAAGAACATCCAGCATGTACAACACTCCGAGCGCATAGCACGCAGCGACGACGGTGATGATGTACCGCAGCGCGCCGGCGTAGGCGTCCGTTGCGTGCAGCTGCACGACGCCCCACAATGTGCCGGGCAGCAGCCACAGCGCGACCTTGATGCTGACAGCAGGGAAGCGCGCAAGTGCGGCGACGGGCAGGACCTCGGCCGGCGAGAGCGGGAAGGAGGGCCCCCGCCGCCAGCAGAGGGCAGCGACAACAAGCACCTGGACCACGAGGACCGCAGCCGAAAGACCGATGTTGGCGCCAATGACGACAGCGGGGTCGACATCGCTGTTCTGCGTGAGGAGTAAGATGGGGCACAGCGACGCCAACGCTGTGGCGGGAAGCTGGAGGCTGCTCCGCCGCGTCCCTGAGCTGTCGGGCATCACGCACGGAGAGCCGAGGAGGACAACGAGCATCTGCGCTGCGCCGGGGTCACCTTGCACAACACCTACAATGGCGACAAGTGAAGTTGCTGTAGAGAATGAGGTTGCCGATGCAATATTGAGTGTCGGAAGGTGTGGAATGAGGGGGTTGGATTGTTTGACTGTTTTTGTCATGTCGCCGTTGCTGCTGCTCTCCGTCACATGCGAAGTCGACAGCTGAGCATTTCGATCAACTTTTGTGATCGTATGGTGCACTGTTTCACTGCTAGAAATAATAATGTTTGAAGGTTGTAACGTCTTAGAAAGGGATTTCTGTGGGCTTAGCGTTCGACAGTATGGAGGCCAATCGTAGACAGGGTCAGGAGGGTTAGTGCACGATCCATTCATAGCGTCAAGGTTGACTCTCGTCCCACACAACCCCCACACTGTGCTGTTGTCGTCAGGTGAGCAGTCGACCTCACCAAAGAGGCAGTTGTTGGAGAAGTAGATTGCTGTAGCATTCATGGCGCACCACGAGGAGGGAATTTCGCCAACGAGGTTATTGGAGTTGAGGTTCAGCGTAGTCAGTTGAGTCATCGTGCTCCACTCGTGTGGGAGGGAGCCACTGATGTTGTTGGTCCCTAAGTCAAGCGTGGTAAGGCTTGCCATCGAGAACCATTGAAGGGGAAGGTTTCCTGTAATGCTGTTCGAACTGAGGTAGAGGCTTTCAAGGGTTGCAAGTGCACTCCACGATTGTGGGAGGGGCCCCGTGAGGTTGTTCGAGTTGAGACTGAGAGACCTCAGAAGAGTTAGTGTGCTCCATGATGAAGGAAGACTGCTCGTCAGGCGGTTGTTACTAAGATCCAACGTCTCGAGCATGATCATTTGACTCCAGCTGGGCGGGAGGGAGCCGTTGAGGGCGTTCGACGCGAGGCTCAACGTTGTGAGACCCGTTAGGGCGCTCCAGACAGATGGGAGGGTGCCAGAAACGTTGTTGCTACTGATATCCAACGTATTGAGGCTTGTCATCACGTTCCAAGATGTAGGGAGGGATCCAGATAGGTTATTGCTCCCCAAGTTGAGCGAGGAAAGTGCTGTTAGCTTGCCCCACGCAGGCAACGCGCCTGTTAGCATGTTGTGGCTGAGATCAAGCGTAACGAGCCCCGTGTTGGAAGCTATGAATGATGGTATCGTGCCGGAGATGTTGTTGCTGCTGAGGTGCAAATTGATGAGGTGCTTGAAGCTCCACTCAGCAGAGATCGAGCCGCTTAGGTTGTTGTTCGACGCAGAGAGAGAGCTCATGGAGGCCATCTTGCTCCAGCTGGCTGGTAACGAACCGGACAGTGAATTGCCGCTGAGGCTGAGTGTTGCCATATTTACTAGAGCCGACCAGGATTGGGGGAGCGTCCCTGTGAGGCTGTTGGAGCCGAGCTGCAAATAATACAAGCTGGTGAGTGAGCTCCAGCTGGAAGGCAAGGTCCCATTCAATTGATTGCTATCAGCACTGATTGCCGTAAGTGAATTTAGTATTTCCCACGCATCTGGGAGCGTGCCTTCAATCTGGTTGAAGCCAACATCCAATAATGACAAACTTGCCATGGCACTCCAACTGGCAGGAAGTGTTCCGTTTATTTGATTGGTGTTGAGACTCAACGTTGTGAGCGACTGCATTTGCGCCCATTCAGCAGGGAGGCTCCCAATGATACTATTGGAGTCTAGCATTAGAGATGTGAGCTTCGTAATATTACTCCATGATGGAGGGAGGGAGCCGCTCAATGAGTGGTATGAAGCGTCGAGCTTTGTCAGTTGACTGAGTGAGCTCCAACTCGATGGCAGTGTTCCGGTGAGGTTGCCATTCTCAGGGCCAACATTCGAAAGTGAAAGTTCTGACAGCTGTGTTAGCGTGCTCCACTCAGGAGGCAGCGATCCATCGAGCATGTTCTGAGTAAGGTCTAACTTCTTCAAACGAATTAGTGCTCCCCATCCAGGTGGAAGTGAACCAGTGATGCTGTTGCTTGGCAGATAGAGCGTTTTCAGTTGTGTGAGAGAGCTCCACTCAGGAGGCAGTGATCCCACAAGCTGATTGTTTGATAGATCCAAATTTACTAGTTGAGTCAGTGACTGCCACTCGTGAGGAAGGGAGCCACTGATGCTGTTGCTTGCGAGGTAGACGTTTGCTAACAGGAGTAGAGAGCTCCATTCTGGAGGCAGTGATCCCACAAGCTGATTGCTCGATAGACCCACATAGTTCAGCTGAGTCAGTGACTGCCACTCGTGAGGCATTGAGCCTGTGATGCTGTTGCTTGACATATCGAGGGTTTTCAGTTGTGTGAGAGAGCTCCATTCCGCAGGGATTGAGCAAGTGATGCTGTTGCTGTTCAAATTGATCGCCACGAGTGTTGTTACGGAGCTGAGCACGGCAGGCAGCGTCCCGGTGAGTTGATTGTTGTTGAGATTCAAGTTGGAAAGCTTTGTGAACGCACTCCAGCCATCTGGTATCGTGCCGCGGAGGCTATTCTTGCCCAAGTCGAAGGCAGTGATGTTTGCGAATAGCACGAGCAACGACGGGAGAGTTCCAACGAGATTGTTGCTAGAGAGTAGAATGTTGGTGATGTCGCTACTCGATGCCGGTCCAGCATCTGTGCACGTCACGCCGTACCATGCCAATTGTTCCTAGTACCCCACCCTGAGTTGCTGTTCCAATTCTGGCCGTTGGTGGCGTTGTAGAACTGCATGAGGAGGTCGTAGCGGTGCTCGCAGCCGCAGGTGCCAGCAGCGCTGGCAAATTGTACTGACACAAAACGTACCAAAGCAAATACCGCTCCAATTAACCTCATTGTGGGGTTGCACTGGCTTCTCCCCAGTTCGCAGCTGCAGGTACCGTGAGCATTTGCGGAGTGCACTACTGCAGCGACAACTGTCGCCACGAATAGAAAAGATTCTCCTGCCATACAGTCGTTTTACTTGTACTTTGTAGCTCCTTTTCTCGTACTATTAACACATATTTTATCGAAAACAATTGGGGGTATGAAGTAGGCCATTGACAGTGCATGGGGAGACAACACCACACCTGTCGCTGAACGATACCAAAGTGCGAATGTACAGAAAATGTAGCTTGTCACTCATATCAATTCAATGAGCTGTGGCTTCGTCGACGCTGAGGGCTTGTGACGATATTCCCTGACCGCTGGAGCGTGATAGTAAGCCGCGGCTTCGACTCTGACATGGTCGTGGCAACGGACGCCATTGTAGACTTTCGCGGCTTCTTGGCGGGTTGCTGCTGCGGCCCACCATCGGATAGCAGCATGTTGCCCACTTCCGCTGGGTGAGCAGACGCTTCACGTAATGGCAACATCATTGTTCGCCTCATCGTGTTCGGCAATCCAAGTACTTGCGATGCACAGCTGAAGATGCGTTGTTGGCCAAGCGTGTCTCTGAATGCAGCATCCAGAGCAGCAACATCATTTGCTTTCCATGCGAGGGGACGAAGGTGAGTCAGGAGTGTCATTGTTGTACTCAGCGAGGTGGATTGATCATGCGGGGATGATGTTAAGGAGGAGGATGCTTCACCACCAGCATGATGATGGGCACCAATGACTGGTAATGGTAGGGCAGACGCGTTTGTGGTGGTGCTCAACGATGGTGGATGAGTGTTTTCAGGTTTGGTGAGCCCAGCAGAAGTTGCAACTTTGAATAAAAAAGGTGGTCGCTGTCCTTCTTGATCATCCCCGTCACTTTCGTCATCGTCGCCAGACCGTGGCGTGATTACATCAAGCAAGTCTGATGCTGTCGGCATCGGTACACACAGGTTTGATGTGGGAGGTGACGTTGCCAACACTCGAGGCACTCCACCGCTATTGTTCTTAGTGATAGTTGGAGCAACGCTGCTGCGGCGGCTTGCGTCAAAACTCGTTTGAAATTCAACGTCTTCATCGAAACCAGCGGCGCTGCCTATTGACTGCGCAAACGATACACTAGGAAGCTGATGGTCAAGCAGCCCCTGTGACTTTCGTGATATCTGTGCACGGCGAGACTGCTGAAGTGAATTGAACCCAGCTGTGCCATCATCGCTGAAGTTAAGAGAGCGGCTCAAAGACATCGAGGGGGTGGAAGAGCTTGTTCCTGCCGCTGCTTGGTCTGTGGATGCGGTCAGCAGCTGAGTTCCTGCCAATGTTGTAGAGGTGCTGCTCCGTTGGTCGAAGCCAACCAACCGAAGTTTAGACAGTCGCGCGACACGCTCGACAATGCTGACGGTGCGTGCGACTCGCATGAGGCTACTACTACTCCCAATGTTTCTGTTTTGGCGGCTACTTTGCCGCCGAAGCAACACAGAGCCTTCACCAATGAGCAGTTCCTCATCCAGCCACTCAGGTAGCGTTTGATCTGCTGGAACGGAAATGCAGGTGGAGTAACGACCCCATACGTTGCCGAGATACGCTCCTGACGACGTCCACACGTACAGCGCGGCGTGATCCCCCACAGTGGCGATGGTTTCCTTCTCCACTGCGATGCGATTCACTCCACCGCCATCGTTGTGCGCTTGCCACCAGTGCAATAGTGTCAATGACGAAGACCGCGTTACATCAATGAATATAATTCTTCCGAGGGAGTCACCAACAACAATCACCGAATCAAGCTTGTAGTGCGCTGAGCACTGCACCTTCGGGGCAACATCATAGTCAGTGGAGAGAGCGTAGTAGCCCGCACGCTCTTCTTGCGTGATGCTTCCAACATCCCGCCCAGCACTCAGCACAAGCTCCCATAGGTGGACCCTCATAAGATACGTCCACGAGCCCGGCCGGTACGTCCTGAGGATCCCTGCGGAGTCGCACACGACAAGGCTTCGAAGAGACAAGATCAGCGATGTCACAACATCCGGCTCTAAGTTATTATTACCAGTGCTGTCGTCCACGGCAATACCACCTCCCCCTCCTCCAGCCGTCGCTGCCGGTGGCGTAGTTGGCGGAGGAGGGATGCGATGCACAAGCTTCACGGTACGGGGAAGAGTGGTCGAGAGAGCAAAAACATTGACGCTGTTTTCTACCGTACCCACACAGTAAAATATTTGCTTCTCGTGTCGCCCCATCGCGACGCATGACCCCGCACCATCTTGTGGGTCAAGAGTTAGGTGAAACGGCTTCTTGGTATTCAGAGCAGCATCCACTGAAGCTTTCTTTAGCAACATTGGGGAGTTCGGATGATGAAGATGATTGTGCTGCGGACTTTCTGGGCTGTTTCTGCCATGCGCTGGCGTTGGCGGAGGTTCTACTGCAGATGAGAATTCTGTGGGAAGGAACCACACAATCGGAGATGCGGTGGGCACCACAACTCTTCGATAATCGTGGCAGTACACCAAATCGACGCCCTCTGCCTTCAGCTGCTTCCGCCCATAGGAACTGATCAATTTGCCTGAAGAAATGCTGTGCATGGTGACGGCACCAAGGGAGCTGAGGAGAACGATGGTGGCACTTCCTGCGAAGTGCGCTTGGATGGTTTCGACATCGGAAATGTTTTGGTGGTGAATTTCCTTTTTTCCTTCTGCGGAGCTCAGCTGCACAAGATCACGATTCACGGGAAACACAAAGGAGCCGCCCTTGGGGTGGGCGAGAACAGCAGACGGTGCCGAGTCTACTGTTTCCTCGTCGACTTTAAATAGAGTGATCTTGTTATGGACTACCGTGCAGATGCATTTCCCATAAAAACTCAAGTGCAGTCGATTCACGTCCAAAACTCTAGGCATCTGCAAAAAGATATTCTGGGAACACGCCATGGAGTCCAGGTCCCAAATTTTTACAGCACCGTGGAAGTCCATCGACACAACAATTGGTGCAGTTGGGTGCGTTTCGAGTCCAATAATATGTCCGCTATGCGGAGCAATCATGTCTTGCATTTTCACAGGCGATCGAGGAAGGTTTGGCGACAGCCACACAAAAATCTGCAACGTTTCACCAGTGCAGAGTAAATATTGCGTCGCTTGATTGAACACCAGCCCGGCGATGTGATGAATGCCATCGTTGTGTGCGTGGTGAGAGAGCTTCACGACATGACGCACAATATCAAGCAACGCAATCGACGAACGAGTGGCGACGAACAACAACGATGGATGAAACGCTCGACGAATGATATGCACCGTGTCTTGAAACAATGGTGTCGTCGCGCTTCCGCTGTTAACAGCTGGCTGCGAGTTTGCAGATTCAGGCGCCAAGGCTCCGTTGTTGCTAGGAGGCACGAATGACGACGATGATGTGGATGGTGAGCAGTGATACAGCACGGGAGCCCTCCACTCACGCTTCGCTGCGCTCCACGAAGGAGGGGCAATCTTCCACATGTACCCGGAGATGCCTCCCACAACAATACGGTTGTGATCTGGAAGCCACAACATGCAGGCAGGTGAATCCGAGAGGGCATCGAGGGAGAATGACGTGATCTCATTGCCCAAGTTGGCGCCGTACCTAAAGTCGTAGAAATGAACAGCTCGGTCACTGCAGCACACAAAGCACATGACGTGCTCTAAATATTCAATCGCCTTAATGGTCATGCTCGGGGAGGGGAGCGTGGTGGTGCGTGGATTGTACGGGTGGACGATACCTGGGGGCATCACGAGGAGGGATGGATTGCTGACGCCTTGCTGAACAGTAAGAACCATCCTGCTCAACATGGCCACTGGCCCAGAAGCAGCAGCAGAGGGCTTTGGAGCAACGACAGTCGCAGATTGGGGAGTGTTGGCGATGGACGATAAGTCTGTTGGAGGCGGAGTGACCGTATGATCTCTTGCTGTTGCAGCAGGTGAGATGCTCAGTCCTTCTCCAGCATCGGTTGGTCGAACGCTGCTTTCCGAAGTCGCACTATTTGCACCAATTCGCACACCCTGATCACACAACACAGTCCCGACAAAAGTGACAGATCCGTTGACAGTCGCGGTCGCCTCTTCTACGAAGATAGGCACATCGCGCAGGGACAACTGAGTATTGTAGGCAATCGCACTGTCGGTAAGGTATCCTTGCAATTCTTGCCATGAAATTCGATCCGCTTCCGATGGTTCAGCGGCGGAGGAGTACAACGCGGATAGGAGAGTCTCAACAAAAATCTTCAACTCCTGAAATGATTGGTATTGCTCCTTCGCGAAGAGACCTGGTCGTCGTCCTTTAGGCGTCGACCATATTCTTTGAATCTCGCGGATTAAACGGCTTCGACTTTCGCCTTGGATGCTGTCTTTCGCGTTGAGAAACTCTAGCTCCGCAGTCCCACTCGCAGCAACAGATTTGTTGTTGCTCGCAACAACGCTTCTGCGGCTATTGTTGTTGTGATTGCTGAAAAAATCCAATCCGCTCGTGTCGCCACAATCTGAATTGCCGCTGTTGTCGAGAACGTTTGAGAAGCGAACGTTGCTTTTCCGCGAAGGTTGTTTCAACGACAAAGTCGTATCACCTAGCATTTCAACATTGTTGTCATCGTTCGGCTGGGGGGAGAACAGTCGAGATCCTAACGACTGTTCGGCCTTAGGAGCACCAGCTTTCTTTGCTCCCTCTGCCGACGTCAAATCTCGCTGGAAGTTCAGCGGCGGAGGAGTACAACGCGGATAGGAGAGTCTCAACAAAAATCTTCAACTCCTGAAATGATTGGTATTGCTCCTTCGCGAAGAGACCTGGTCGTCGTCCTTTAGGCGTCGACCATATTCTTTGAATCTCGCGGATTAAACGGCTTCGACTTTCGCCTTGGATGCTGTCTTTCGCGTTGAGAAACTCTAGCTCCGCAGTCCCACTCGCAGCAACAGATTTGTTGTTGCTCGCAACAACGCTTCTGCGGCTATTGTTGTTGTGATTGCTGAAAAAATCCAATCCGCTCGTGTCGCCACAATCTGAATTGCCGCTGTTGTCGAGAACGTTTGAGAAGCGAACGTTGCTTTTCCGCGAAGGTTGTTTCAACGACAAAGTCGTATCACCTAGCATTTCAACATTGTTGTCATCGTTCGGCTGGGGGGAGAACAGTCGAGATCCTAACGACTGTTCGGCCTTAGGAGCACCAGCTTTCTTTGCTCCCTCTGCCGACGTCAAATCTCGCTGGAAAGCTCCATCCGCTTCACAACTATCTTCGTCAGGATTAAATGATTGCAACAAAGCATTGACAGATCCAAGTGCAAACGATACAACGTTCGAAGAGACGCCGCCACTACGATCCATCGCCGCAAATGCTCGTCGCGACGGTGGGTCAGGAGAACGCTCAGGGGAGGTGAGTGATTTGCGTCGTGATGGCGAAGTCACAAGTACACCGCCACCTCCAGCTGCGCCTGTGAGGAATGATGGTAACATCGCTGGCACCATGGACTCGCGTCGCTTGGCAACAGAATTGCTCACAATGATTTCTAAATCGAAGTCAAGCAACTTAAGCTGGTACATCACCAACGAAGTCGCCGCAGAGGCAAAGCTCCTCAGAACGATGACACTTGCAACTGTGTTAGGATCAGCTGTTTGTGCGATAACGGATGGGGCCGAGGTTAATGCCGCGACGTTGGTCAAAGAAGTGGAGCCACTTCGAGTCCCACTGCCACTGTTGAGAAATTGCTTGGTTGCAGGTGACGTGGTAAGAGAGTTTGCGCGCTCTCTGGTTGCTGCAAAAGCGGCTGAGTTCAAGAATGATGCGAGAGACTTTGGCGGCTTTGCCGCTACGGATTCTTTGAGGGGAGAGGACGAGGGAGGCGATCTTGCCCGCACTACTTTCGACGGACTTACTCCACGCCAAAGACTTGCTCCTCCTCCAGCAGCATTTCGATGTTGCTGAGAAGGCGACAAGCGCTGCTGCTGTCGGCTCGGAGAGGTTGTTGCTGCAGCAGCGCCACCGCTTGCAGTGATGTATGCAGGAGGATCGTACAGACCATTTTGAACATAATCGGCGATGAATGGAAACCATAATTCTACAAAGTCCTCACCAGTGATTGAACCTTTCCACTGTAAGTGAGGGAATTGATCAATCAGAGGGATCAACGCAGCGACAACTTCGACGAGAGATGTTGTGGGGTGCTGCTGTGCTTGAGGCTGCTGGAGTTTGAGCGCACGCGGCGGGGTTACCGACATAATGTTGATGAAAGGGATGTCAGCAGTATGATTCTAAGCGATCGATTTGTATTTTGTTCCTAATGTATGTTTCTTCCTCAAGCGCGTTATTCTACTTCGAGCCATCAAAACAATAATTCTTGAAATTTGAAGGCGCAAAATTCCAGCTGTGCGAAGAAAGTGTCATTCAGCACAGGATGAAATCGAAACAACAAAAGAAAAAAACTTCCGCAGGATGACGAGTTTCATCAGCGGCTTTCTCGATATTTGCACCAAAAAAAGTTTGAAGGAGGAAATAGAATTGAAGAAGCACACGCAAAGCAATAAACGCACAGAATGACGTATTCACAACGGCGCGGTCATAAACGGAGAAAACACAAATCGAGGCGAAAACAAAGCAAATCAGCTGAAAGAACCTTCTTGAAAGGAGAATGAAAAATGTAATGAACCAAAAAACACACAAAATAATCCGCCGTTGCATGGGCGTCATTCACAATGAAGGGTGCGCTGCCAACCAGCCGCTGCTGGAACAAGCCACACTTTCGTTGGCGCTTTCGTCGTAGAGACCTCATCCACGTAGAACGCAGCACCTGGGAAGTACAGCATATCGCACTCCCGCTGCTCCTTCCAGCTGCGACTCATCACGTCACCAATGTAACGCCAGGGCCCTAACACAGACGAAGCAGAATGAGCGCTTTGCAAAGGTGGGGATGCCCAGCTTGACGATGATTGTGGCTGTCCACCACCACCATCGTTGGCGTTCCTCTGCTTCTTCTTGTGCTGGACGATAAGTATGGCATCGTTCTTCCCAGACGCATCTTTGAGAGCAGAGTAGTTGGAGAACCCAGCAAGGATTGTCCGGAATACCACTGGCGGACTGTCATCGTTCTTTTTTGCAACAAAATTGCCGTCATCATTTGAACGCTGCACTTTGCCGACTCTTTCACTGTTTGATGGAAGCTGCTGCTGACTAGACACAGCGGCAGGCGGTGGTGGTGGTGATGATGGCTGCTGCCCTTGCGGCGGCGTTGTCGTTGAGGCCGCAGTTGCTGTGCCTCCTGGCGTAGCCCCCCACCTTTCCGCAGGAGTCTCGCCGCTGTGCTCTTCATCCTCGTCACGTCTGTGGTAATAGTTGTATTCATCTTCGTCCATTTGGTCATCGGCAGGGGGTGCTGAGGCCACCGGGTTGCGAACTTGAGGTTGTCGATTTTCAGAGCAATCAGCCCCATTAGTAGGCTCTCTCTTTGGAGCATCGTTTGCAGCTGATCCAGTAGCGTCTCTCCCGTCGCTGGTCGCTTGTTTGGATGAGTGATCCGAAAACCAATGACGCACATCGCTCGTGCGATTGAACCGCTTGACGTCGATGAAGCTGCAATCTTTGTATTTGTCTCCACCGTTGGCTACCACCACGTCGATGTGCTCTGATGGTCGGAATTCATCGTGTTGCTGCGCAAACGGATTCTCCTTCACAAGTGGCAAACTTTGGAGTCCACGCGACAAGAGCACAAGAAATGGCCCAAGCTTTGGCTCATAGTATGAAATCCAACTAGCCTCGTCATCATGCATTGCGGACTCCAAAACGACCTGAAGTCGATCAAACAACTGAATTCTGTTGAAGAATTTGTCAACAAGGCGGCCTGGGCGAGGGCCAACGATGGTAGTGAGTGCGAGGATTGCGAGACGTGATTCGGTGGATGAAGACTGATTGTCGCTGTCGTCGTCGTGGGCGTCGCTGTTGGCGCCGCTGAGTCGATTTGTATGGTGGGTGGCTGAGTGATTGCTAGTACCTTCTGCTTGTTGTTGCTGAGATATTGCTGCGAGGAGCTCATTTCGAGCAAGTGCTTCGATTTCTTGCGTGTCAACAGAACAGTAAAATCGATCCAAGCAGCCATCCAATCGGTGAAGCGCGTCTGAGAGATTAATGTTGCTGTAGGTACCGTGGCAACAACGCAGCCGTGCTTCCAAGGACCAAGAAGGTCTGCGCCGACCGAAGGAGGTTGTGTTGCTGTACGCGAAGCCGTGAACCCAAATGGCTTCAAACAAAGCCACAATTCGTAACACAACGACGACAAGTATGGGATAAAACGCTCCAAACACAATATTAGAAACGTAAGCGCCATTTCGAGCCGAAGCAATAAAGTGTACGAGGAACATGACCATGCCTGCCAATGCAAACATCATCACACAAAACCATGTGGCCTTAAAGGTTGCGTGATGCTTTTCGACACTACTCGTGGTGGTGACGGTGTTGTCGCAGTTACTCTCCATCGTGGGGCTCTTAATGAAACGATTCACCAGCAACTCAACTACAAACACAACGACTACAAGTGCAAAGAATGCTCCGTGAATAATCGCATTGTAGTAAGCAATGGAGACGCTTCGGTCTTGGATGCAGCGTGAGCCGTAGGGAATGACTTCCAACAGCATCAAACCGGGGGAGAAGATGAAGATGGATAAAATAGGTGCGTGCTGCAGGACTAGCAAACCAAGCCACTTGGTCATGTAGAACAAAAATTCCCAGCTGCAATTGCAACCGCCGGAAAACTTCAGAGCGCGGGTTGGTTCTGTCACTTTAAAGAATGTGAACACAGAGATCGCCGCCACAGTGGAAATGACGGCAAGTGCGAAGCTAAATCCAATGAATATTTGGAAATAAATGCCAGTTGCTTTCTTAGCGTAGACGGTGCACTGCGGAAATAATTCAAGTCCACAAAATGGAAGCTCGTATGGGTCTGCAGTTGGATCTCCGCCATCGCTTTTGACTCTTGTCGCAAAATTAAATCCAAGTGCCACCATCACCGCTGCCCACGCACAAAACTGTGCTGCCGTGACGAACAGTGATCGAGCTCCAAAATGAACAAAATTTGCGTCAATCAACATCAAGACAATGATGTACAAGACGAAGACGCCTATGAGGCCACCAATGAAACCCCAATACCAGCTGGACATGCGAAAGTCGTCATCGACGGATTCAAAACAAAATGTTTCAGGATTGGAGACGATGATGGTGGTCATGTGATGAGGGTGTAATTATTGATATCTTGCGGCGCACAATAGTTCTTACAAAGAGAGGCAATGAAAAACATGTGAACCATGAACATTTGCTTTTTAGGCAAAGTAGGAAGAAAGCAGAGTGAAATGTTTGGGCTAAATACAATACACTTGCTGAGATGTGTTTACAAATGAACTAGAACAGACGCAAAATCCATGTGGATGATTCTCTGGAGGGTTCATCTTCGATGAAGCGAAGACGACTGAGGCCGCGGCCTTGCGCTCGCCGCAGCATTCGACGACGAGCTTGGGCGCGATGGAAGCGGAAACTGACGAATCGCAGCAACCAAAGATGCCGTCGCACTTGATACACCACCTTTGTCAGATGATGTTGGATGATGACGATTTGCACTAGTTCCGTTGAGCGACGATCTATTCCAGCGTTCATCGTGTGGCATCGCTGACGACGACGCGTTATTGATCGATGATGACATTGAGCCCCTGTTGACACTCCCACTACTACTTTCTTTACGAGCTCTATCTTCTGCAGTCATATGAATGATCAAATTACTTGGCCGGTATTGCTTCTCCACAATCTCAACGTTGTTTTTCATCAAACCTGCAAGTACATTCGCTTGGCGACCGGTGATTTCGTTTTGTTGTGCCATTAGTTCCACGTTGCGCTGCGACATTGTCGTCACCGTGGTCCGAAGATTTTGAATTTCTTCCTCCAAATGCGCAACGAGAGTGTTGTGAGCCATTAGAATACGATCCAACTCTTGCATGTGATTTCGCTGCGTGCGGCTTCTATTTTCTTCGGCGACTAACAGTTGTTCACCTTGAATCGCGGTGAGTTTTGAAAGACGGGCGACCATCGCATCAGAACCTGTTTCTTTCATGGCATCGACGCGTTCCAAATCATCTTTCTCATTCTTGTGGACTGTTTTTAGCGCAGCAAATGCGATTTCGAGAGATGCAATCGTGTCGTCGTTTTCTTTGACTTTCTGAGTCAGTTCTGCCACGTGACGTTGGGAATGCGTGAGATCTTTCTGAAGAACAATGCCAGAGTTCTTCAGTTTCGCAATTTCTTGCTTTGCTGCAAAGAGTTTTACTTCACTTGATTCGCCGGCAGCAGCACCGCCAACGCCGCTCATCATTGAGGTGTTGCGAGAGAAATCTGGGGTTTGAAGTTGCCCACTGCTGGCAAGAGAAGGCATGCCATCGAATGCGCCACCACCACCACCACCGGTTGCAGAAAACGATGCGACGCTGTTCAGCTGGCGTAACTGTGCTTCCAGGAGTTGAGATTGAGCACGAAACATCCCTTCTTGCTCTTGGAATGATTTTTGAAGAGTTTTGATGGCCTGCGATTGGTCTGCGATAATAGCGGCACTGTTTGCAGGGATAACAGTTTCTGTAGAGATGGAAAAACCAGCCTCTGAAAATGTTTTGACAAGCAATTTTACGAATTCACAAACGCTACGTTCTTGAGCGAGAAACATCGGGCTTTGCTGCTGCTGTTGTTGTTGTTGTTGATCAGTGTTTGTGTTTGTGGTGGCTTGACCAGCAGCAAACGATGACGAAGCTCGTGGTGGAATGAGGGGAAATGCAACGGGCTGGGTTGGTTGATGTTTTCCAAGAACTGAGCCTCCTGTGAATTTCTTAGACTTGACTAACCATTGCTCAAAAACGGATCGCTGGTCGATGTCAGAAACGACTTTGAGCTGTCCTAATAGATACAGAAAGTATTGGAGGACGAGTGGAACTTCAACAGGCGGTCCAGGAATCGGTGCTGCTGACACAGTTGGGCTGTGCATGTGTGTGGCGAGAGTGAGCGCAATGCGCCGTGTGAATTTGTGGTGGTGCTGTTTAAGAGGGAGAAGAAAGAATGAAAGCAACAATTAACGTCGACAATAATCAGGTTGGATTGTCTGACGTCCAAATACAGTCAACCCGCCAACAAATGTACACCCTTTGTCGTTCCGACGCGACTACAACACTCTCCTTGCCAAGAAACCACTTACGTGATCGCAGAAACCCTTCCTCTGCTCCATGAACAAAAAGTGCGAGGCATTGGGCACAACTTTGACTTCATAATCTTTGAAATAATTCGGAATGGCATCCACACCGCGAGTGTTGTAGTAAGGCGATGCTCCTCCAAACACAAATTGAATCGGAAAATCCTCAATAAGCGGAGCAACAGCGCCGCCACTGCCAGCTACAGTGTTATCGTGCGGCCACAGAATTCTCCCGGTCCCCTCAATAATCTCTTCAATGCCCGCTTTCCAACGACGCTGCGGAACATCGACATTTGAGAGAAAGTATCGAATCATCCAGATATTGGCTTTCGTGTAGTACGGCTTTGGACCGTTGGCAAGGAGCCACTCCTCCATCTCGCCGTAGGAGTTCATGCGCTCCTGCGGTAGCTCGCGCAGAAAACAAACCGCAGTGATCATTGCTTGAAAAGACTCTGGACGAGCGGCAGGTGCAATGTCAACTGCTACTGCGCCTACAATCCGATATTTATCGTTGTAGAACAAAGGATTCTTGTGCAGCATTAGTGGTGCACTATTGTTGCTACTGCTAGTGGTGCCACGACCTTCAACATGATGTCGATGACGATCCCATAGGAAGTGCAACATTCCCATCCCTCCCATGCTGTGCCCCATGAGGACCACATCAATAGGAGGAGCTGTTGGAGGTGCACTGGGATCACGTGGTGGTTGTTGTTGACTCGTCGCGTAGTCGCCAAGAAATTCCTCGACGTCATCGGCAAGGCCATCAAGGGAATGCTCCATGTGTGCACTGTCCCCGTGATTCCTCCAATCAAACGCGGCACACTGAACTACAGCTGATTTTCCTATGTTGCTATACTGCTTGCTGGCACTTTGAACGGCACTGTCAACGACGGGCGTTTGCTGTAAAGCTTCCGCGGTGAGTGTTTTACAAACACTTTGCCAATTGCGGTGGGATCCGAGAAGTCCGTGCATGACAACGACGTGGACGAGAGGTGCTGCTGATGCAACGCCTGACGTGCCTGTGGCCGTCACAGTGGCAGAGGCGGCAAGCGGCGGGAATATTTTGTAGGACAAGCGATTCATGTTTGCGATTGTGTGATGTGTGATGACTTTACCCGTGGAAGAAAAGTCATGAGGAACATAATCAAAAATGCAGTTATGAGCATTTAAGAGCCATTTTTTTTCTTGAGTTTCAGTGCGGTGTAATGTTCATGTGGTGGTGGCACTTCAAAAAAGTGCTTCGCGTTTAAGAGGATTGTTGTTGTTGTCTTTTCTTGTGGTTGAGGGAGATTGACGTCGAAACACATTTCAGTTGCCTAACATTTGTGTGGGTTGCTTCGCTGGGTCGGGGGAAATGTAAGAGAGAGAGGTGAAAAAGAGAGGGGGAATGCACAACATCAACAGGAAAAAAGTCTTGAGTGGCGAGGAAAGTGTTTATCAGAATGAAAGTGAAAAACAGCAAAAAGAATGTTCTTGCTCGACTTCAATAAACATCAAAAGTCGTAGCATCCCATTTCAGTACGTTCGTCGCAGCTCTCTAGCTCTCAATTTCAGATCTTCGTCACTCTTTTCCGTTTCAAGTTGAACATGTATTTTCAGACTGGCACTCAGGGGTTGATCAAATGCGACTGAAAACCGGCTGCTCTCGATAGCCCAATGAGAAAAAAGGCTAAATAATAGAGTTCGGTTCAGTTTTTTCAAACATCCCAGAATGCCGTTGATGGGGGAACAGCGCGTGAGGAGGTGCGTACCTTTACACGAAGTTCGTTGATAAAATAAAACTCACACGAAAATTACGAAGCGAAACAAACAAAAACAAGGAATCGTAGCACATGAAAAAACAACAACAACAAGAAAACACATCTACCGCTTTCTGACTAGGCAAGTGTTTTATTTCCGGACTGGCGGGCGTGGTAGTAGGTGATTCTCGCACGTTTTTCTTGTTGTACTATTCTTCCTCTTGCCTTCTCTTTCGTTTTGGTACATCACTTCTTTGATACGCCTCGCCAAAAGAAGAAGCAGTTAGTAGGAGACGGGAAGTTGAGCAGGGGAGGGTGAAAATGAAGCCACTGAAAATGAACAAGTTTGAAGCGGCGCAGCATGATCAAGAGGAAAAGGGGAGCACAGAAAGGAGGGAGAAAATGGGGAGTTCAGAATTGGTAGCTTCGGTGACAGAAGCGATGAACTCTACAGAAAAAAAAAGCAGAATCAAAGCGATTTGAAAGCTTCTCTTCCGTTGTCTTGAGTTTCTATGCAAGCAGTTGCAAAAACTCCTTCTAGAGTTGGAGCACCATTGCGACAATAAGCGCAATCAGCGTTGCCACAACTGTCACTGGCGATGCACCAGCGGGCGTCGGTGTTCCAGGGACTGGCGTGACGAAAACACCAGGAACTGGAGTTTGCGTCGCTCCAACTGTTGGGTCGTTGGAGTTCCTGAGGGTAATCGTATCGGAGAGCACGCTAAAGTCGGTCCAGATTGGGTTGTTTGACGTAGAAAGACTGTCGTACAGCGTGTGCTCGATGGTGAGATACGTTGCTTGAACTTCGGCGATGGTGGTAGGTTGGAATGCAGGAGCGTTTGCTAACGTCACCTGAAGCTCCACTTGGACTTGATTACCGGACAACGCCAACGGAAGCTCTTCTCGTCTGGAGCTCGTAGACGTTGTACTTGGGCAAATGCACTGCACAACAAACAACGGGCACGTATTCGGATTGCTGGCGGTACAGTTATTGGTCGAGCCGCACACAGTTCCGCCAAGATCAGCGAAGCCAAAGAACTCACGTTGCACGAGGCAGATCGTGAGAGGCATTGATAGCGCAGCGTTATCTGTTTGGATGTACGTGACACCGCCTGCACGCAAAGCGGAAATGGCACTGAGTCGGAATTCGGTAGCGTTGAATGCCGCCAATGTTGTGATTGTGGTTGGGATTTGAATAATCGGCGACGTCTGAATCGCAGAGATAATGTCCGTGTTGGTGGCAACAGATGTAACGATGATGGGCATCGTAGTTGGGTACGGGACAGAGGGGCATGTACCACCTGAACACGAGCACTGGATGCGGACAGGATTGTGTGTGTTGGTGACGGAGGAGAGCGTCGTTCCAATAAAACCGATGCTGAAGTTAGCAAGACCGTTCGTCATCGAAACATACAAAGGACCTTGCTGCACCAATGAGGGAGCAGACGCAATGTTGGCAGTGACGGCTGTGTCGTTCAAGACGCTGCACTGAATCGTGAGCCCAGTCTCTGACTTCACCAGCGCATCATTCTCATCTACGAGAGCTACCGCGTACTTGAACGTGCGAGGCGTGTTGATGGCGAGCACGTCGAGCGTCGTGTTGTACTCGAAGGCGGTGGCGGTAATTGGCATGAGGCAGTCAGAAGTGCAGAGGTACGGAGCAGTTGCGTTGAAGCCAATGGTAACAAACGCAAAGCGGTACGGAGTTTCGACGCGGATGACGACAGGGGGGCTGGACGCCACAGTGGAATATCTGCTGAAGAAATAGAAACTGTAGTACCCTGATGGAACGGCGAACTGAACAGACATGCTGGCGGAGCCATTGACAAGTGCACCAACCGGGGCGCCTTGCACAAATGTCACAGGGTTGGCGGTGAAGAAGCTGCGGTTGAACATCATGTAGTAGTCAGCGGAGGAGTTGTGCACGTTGGGGACACGACTGTTGTCTGCGAGCCAGTCGAACGGGACAAGATCACCAGCAAACAGCGAGAAGTTGTAGGTTCGGAAGGAACTCACACGAGCTGCGAATGCAGGGTAAATGTTGAAGCTTGAGATGTCAGAGACAACATTGAAGGATGGGGTGGCAACGCTCATGGAGATCGCCGGGGATGCGGAGTACGCGGTAAAACGGAGTCTCACCGGGCCATTTACAGACGCATTGGTGAACACAAGGTTGAAGTAGAACAAACCATCGAGCAGATACACGGTGTTGTTGTAGGTTCGGCTGGGAGCGGAGGCCGATTGAGTGGTGCGGTTCAAGTTAATGACTTGAAGGTTTGTTTCAACAGGAGTACCATCTGCGTACTCAAGGGTGACATTCACGATCGTCGACACATCGTACTGAGAGTCACCTGGGCACAAGGTGCCATAGGGGTCGACAGAGCCCACCACGAAGTTGTAGCTCTTGCTTGTGTAAAGTTTGTGGAGGTACACATCACGGTTGAAGGTGCCGTTTACAAGCACCAAACGAGCGGGGTAGCAGACAGTCGCGGTGTATGCGGTGGAGTAGGGTCCGTCGATGGAGGTACCTGAGATGGAGGTGGATAGCGAGCAGCTGTACGAGCGGATCGTTGAGTTTTGTGTCGCATCACGACTGACTTGCCACGTGACTTTCACTGTTGCCGTTCCATTGGAGTAGAAAATAGCACCACCAGACGGGGAGAACGTTGGTGCAGGCGAGCAGGAGCTTGGTGTGAACAGCAAACCGCAGCCACTGCAAGTCTGAGCTTGACGGCGACCTCCTACAAGGTTGTAAAGCTGCACCGTGATGACCTGCGAGCGGGTCATTGGCCGCATCTACTACCGCCAGCTGCTTCCAGCCGGAACATACGGCGTTGGGCGGATGAAGTCCCAGCTGGTTGCGGTTCGTTGTGTGGGAAGAGTGCTGACGGTACGGCTGCAGATGGAGCACACACCGTTGCCCGACACGCTCGTCACAGTAAATACGCATGCTGCAGTAGATGCGCTGGTGAAGACCATCGAGTAGGTCACCTGACCATTCACTGTTCGTTGATACACGCTATCGTCAAGGAGGATCACATTGCACTCCCCTGTCATGGTGAGGAGAAGTGTGTGGTTTGCGTTAGGGACAACGTAGCGGATGTTGTTCACCAACGAGGTCATTGCTGCCATCACTTGGAACGTCTCGTAGGGGACAGCTTGCACGACGGGGAGGTACGCTGTGACACGCAAGTCCGTAAGGTTGCTCGAGATACTGTAGCCGAAGGTCGGGTACGCTGCTGTGGAGAAGGATCCATCAGTGACAATTGGAATCACCTTGGCAGCCGGGCCTGTAGAATTGAACACCAAATTTGCCTGCCCATTTCTGATCAAGAAGTCAGAGATTGGAAGAATCGAGAAGGTGCTGGCGTTGGACCCACCGACATGATACGTGGTGGCATTTGGCGTGAACGAATTGATCGTCACGCCATCACCGCTGGGGTACAAGGACAACTGCTTTCCTGTGTAGTTGCACAAGAACGCGATTTCATACGCACATCGTGTTTGGCCACCAATCGTAAAGT
>CYKH01002213.1:11169-25832 GCA_001460835.1 Bodo saltans | reverse complement strand
CTGCTCCATCTGCTCCTTCATCAACACCAGCGCTTGGGTGCTGATGTCTTGACTGCTAAAGGTGTTGCTTGCGAGAAGCGAAGGGACGTTATAGCTGTTTGAGGCGAACTGTGTAGAGCTGAATTGACTTTCACTATGTGGTTGAGGTTGCCCAGATAGCATAATGGAGGTAAGGTGGAGTGAGCCGCAAGGCTCTTCATCTCTCATCCCAACTTCTATTCCAACTTCACTCCCAACAGATGAAGACCGGGAGCGAGAGCGTGATATGACGCTGTTGCTCCGTGAGGCCCTCAACGAGGCCGACGCTGATGCTCGGGGAGTCAAAGGCTCAAGGGATACAGAATGCCGCGGGGTTGGAATCACAATTGGCGCAAACGAGTGGCGTCGGCCTACCTGGGCAAGTGTTTCCAACCGTACTGCCTCAGCCGGTGCTTCTACAATGCCGCCTATGACATCACCGAGCTTACCACAACAGCGCTGGACCCAAGTGAGGAGTCGTGCAATTTGTGAGTCTGCGCAGTATGCCGTGGCGGACGGTGTTGTTGCACCGGTCGTGGCATGCATGTGGGACGAGGTTCGGCGACTTCCTGTTAGGGGGAAGACTTGGGAAGAAGAAGGGCCAGACATAGAGTAAAGTTGACCACCACCACGTCGTGCCCAACTGGGGGCACACGAAGACGGCGATGTCGTTGCTGTGGACATCATCAAGGTGCTTGCATTTGGTGATGACGCGTCGCCGGTGATGTGTCCACTTGGCACTGCTGCGGATGGAGGCGCCATCGGAGGCTTTGGAACACGAATGATGTTGACCTTCTGCTGTTGGGGAGAAGCTGAGAACGGTGATGAGCGAAATGATGGCTGATTGAGAAAAACATCATTGACGCCAGTAGATGCACCACCAGATCCACCACGTGCGCTGTTGCTGTTGCTGCTCGTGGTGGTGGTGGTCAGCGACGGAAGTTTTTGATGGTGGCCACTGGTGTTGTTGTTACTGTTGTTGTGATTATGACCGCTGCTGTTGCTGTTGTTCAGGTTCCAGTGTGAGGGGAGCCTTAGTGAGTTGCTGTTGTTGTGATTATGATTCGTGCAGGATAAGATGTGATGGTTGTCGATGTGAGGGTTGCCGCGTTGATTCGTCGTCTGATCTGATGACGGCGACGCACACGATGGAGGCGTCGATGAACTCTGAGGAATCAGTATCTGAAAACGAAGGTGCGACATACGCGAGGAGCTGGAGGAGCTCTCATCCTTAGGTGGTCGCGGCACAGCTCCACCGACGAAGGAATCCATTTGTTGCTGATAGCTACAGTTATATTTGTTGTTGTTTGTCTGGCGGTGGTTATTTTGGTGTTGTGTGTGATTTTAAATCTCTTGCGTTTCTCTTTGTTTATTTTAACGAACCTGTGCGAAGACGTTTCGCAAGGAGGAAACAAACAAACAAAAGGTATCGAAAGCCTAAAGACACTCAACAAACAGCATCGGATGAGATGCATCATTTCGTTCTCCAGGTAAAGCGAGGAAGGGTACTCAAATAGCTACGGAGGGGGATATGCACAGAGAGAACATGGAGGAACACTCGTCTTAGTAATGGCGTTGTACAGACTTGGCATGAGGACATCCACAGAATTTTTATAAGAAATGCCCCAAAGAAACTCAGCAACTCTGGGGAAAACGTGAAAGTAAAGAAAAAAAGAAACCGGGTGCATATCACGTATGTGTGTTTGTTGAAGTTGTTTTCGACAGTGTACAAAGGGAAGACTTTGAATGCGCCACGCACTGTGGCGATCCTACAACGAGTTGTTTGGGTCCGAGGAGTGTGGTTTGCTTATCTTTCGATGCAAGAAAGAAGGAACCTCAATCCTACTCTGCTGTCGCGTTGGACGCAGGGAACACCAATCGAAAACTCAACTCTAGAGAAAGTCTGCTCCAAGGAGGAAAGAATTGTTTCAATGCAGCCGCGAGGGTGAGAGGTTGTTGTTTGAAACCAATTGCCTTTGGCGGCTCAAATACACTCGAGATCGCCATTGCGGACGGCACTCACATCTGTAAGGTGAGTTCTCCTTGCGTTGTGATCTCTGATCAGTGCCGACTTTTTGCGACCAAAGATAGAATTGTTCGGAGCACCAGCGCCAACACTTGCCACTGAGCCTTGTCGAGAAAGACTCGCTCTGCTCCCTCTAGCGGCCACCGGGCGCCCATGCTGGGGAGAGGAACGGTAACGATCATCTTGCGAGTCAATAGAGCAGAAGCTAGCAACCCTGTCTCTGGGGGACAACGCTCGACCACCACCACCACCACCACCACCACCACCACCACCACCAGCGGTAGGAAAAGGATCTTGTGATGTCGCCGAGCCAATGCTGGTGACTCTGTCTCTCGGGAACATGGCTCTTCCTTGCGGCGAAGAGGTGGGAGAATCTTGGGAGGTAAGGGAGCCAATGCTGGCGATACTTTTCCTCGGCGTATGGGCATCGCGCTGGGGTGAAGTACCCGAACCCATACTTGCCATACTGCCCCGGGGGGACAACGCTCGTCGCTGAGGTGACGTTCCAGAACCCATGCTTGCGACGCTGCCTCTTGGTGATAAGCTACCGGCATTGCTCGCTCTAGGGGATAATGATCCACCACCGAGACCACTGGTGGCGGGGGATGGCGGAATGAAAATCTGCTCAGGTTCATTTTCAATCAATTCCTGCTTGGATTGAGCGATCACTTTGGGGGACAGGGCCCCTCCTTGAGGACAAATACGAATAGGAGGAATATAGCCCCGCTTTACTCCCTCTGCCGACCCTGTGGGCGAGAGCACTTTACTTTGAGGAGAGCCACCACGACCACGAGGTTCATTGGGAGGATCAATAAGAGTCACGTGCGATCGTCCGGGGCTTGTTGACGGCCCGCGGTCAAGCGAAAGTCGTGGAGGCATTTGGGGCGAGGGCGTATCAGGAGGCATTGGAACGAAGAAACACAAATCTATCGGAGGTGACGTCTTTGGTTCATCACGAAGTGAATGACGGGGTTTAAACTTCGCCTGATGCGGCGAAGCAGCTTCCACTAAAAAGTTTGTCGATTCGTCCATGTACCTCGAAGAGATACCTACCTCACCGTCGTCAGAATACATGATTCTTTGCACTTGGCGAGGGGTTCCATCATCTCCGTCACGGGGCTGCTGCAACGGTGGAGGTCGACTAGAAGGAGGCGACGGTACAAGCGCGATTGTAGCCAATCCAACGTCAACCTCACGGCGTTCTTTCTTTGCTTGTCGTGGTTGAGCAGCTTCAATCAAGACATGTTGTAACTTTAATCCTCAACTTTTAATGCTTGTTCAGACGTGCTCCCTTGCGAGGATTCATGGTCTCCGAATTCTGTCAGGCAGCCTTCTGCTTGCTGTGACATGTGGATTGAGGTACGCAGTAGTATGTCCGATGGTTGAATTGTTTCAGCAGTGGAGTGAATACATGTAGGTCTCTCTAAGGAGGTGTAAGCAAAACAACCAAAAAAAATTATATTTTTGACATCTTTTCATCGAATCAATTAAGCCAATCCACACTCACGAACTCATTTGTAAACAAATAAGAAGAAAACTGCTCCCTCTTGATATGAAGTTGTCACCCGAGTTGAATCAAGCGAGGAGAGAAAACTGTGTAGCAATTGTTGGTAGTGTATTTGCGGTGTAAAAACAGTGCTTGTGAACAGGAACACGCAGAGTGGTGCTTATTTTGCTGCGCTGGGGGAGGGAAGTAAAACGGAGCAAAAATTGTGTTATGCTTGCTGTGCTGGTGCCTAACGACGATGCCTCCATCGTGACCTCGAAGGGAGCTCTCTTGTCCCCCTAGCGATCCATAAAATCGTCACCAAAGCCTTCAAGCATCGAAATAATCTTTGAATCGCGTTTCAAACTCTTCGCAATGTCTAATACAGTTCCCTTACCGGGAAACACATACGACACGCTATGTCCGATACCGGGCACTTCCAACAGGTGCTGGACAACATCTGGGTGATTTCGAGCGGATGCTTGTTGAAGTGCATTGGTATTGTCAGACTGGACTTGGTTCACGTTACGGATTCTGTTTCGTTGCAATAAATGCTTCACTGTGACCAGATCTCCTTCGCGACACGCTCGAGAGAAAACAGAAACAAACAGACCGGGAAGTCTGAGATGTAGCTCAGCTTACTTCGGCACGGGTTCTCGTTGTAGATCGTAAACACCTTCGAGAACAGCTAGAAGTAACCCATCTGAAACGACGTTTCT
The DNA here is from genome assembly GCA_001460835.1 of Bodo saltans. Taxonomy (NCBI): domain Eukaryota; phylum Euglenozoa; class Kinetoplastea; order Eubodonida; family Bodonidae; genus Bodo; species Bodo saltans. Next base: position 21,583 of record CYKH01002213.1, on the reverse strand, counting down.
CTGTTGCAAAAGTTTGCTGGAGACGGTGACAAGAACGTCCTGCGATGGTCACACTTTGCGACTCGACCGAAGCGCAACTTCAAGGAGTGCCATGAACAACGCGCACCGTCGCTCTTGATTGCGACAGCACGATTCCAAGAGCATTTTTGTGTATTCAGGCGTTAACTGCGTCAAGATCGGCTTGTACATGAGGAGTCGAACGTACCACTTCGCTTGCCCTCGATCCATCGCTAAGTCCACTAACCGCGAGGTGGTGATAATCTGAGCAAAGTCTACATTGGAAACTGTGTTCAGCAACGCGGTAACAACGTCCAAATTTCCTGGCCGATTCATATCTCCCTCCTGAACCAGTTCAATAAACAATTGTGTAATTTGTTTCTTCAGCTCAAAGTTGTCGACGGTAATACGCGCTCCAATTTTTGTGAGATCTGCAACGAACTTCGCTTTCGCGTTCGTTACTTGTTGACGGATAACAACTTCGACAGAATGATCAGTCAAGGCACGACCCGAAGAAAGAGCATCTTGCGCTGCACTCCGCACAGTGCGGAGATCATCGAGAACTTTCTTGATCTTGTGCGTTCCGTTGATGGCGGGCTGCTCATCTTCTGCTTCGAGCGCAGCAAGCTCTTGTCGGCTGAGAGGTGCGGAAGTCACACGCTTTGCCTCAGCCGAGCTGGAGGTAGGCGGGTTGGACGCCGGCCGTGCTTGCACATCCATTAGGAAATCTTTCCCAACAGATGACTGACGTCGTTGTAACGTCGTTGCTTGGGGCACCGTTGCGGCGGTGTGTTGGCTCCCCTCTCGATGGTAGCTGCTCCCCCTCCTGCCCAATGTGCTATCACCCTCGTCGCCACAACTCATATAGCCATTGGTGGGGCCTGCATTCCCTCCAGTCTTACCTGTTGGGCTGCGGGCGCCATTGGGGTAGTAGAAGCTTGAGTTGTTGTTGTTGTTGTTGGTGTTGCCTGTTGGGCTACGAACACCGTTATTGGTGTAGCCGTTGAGGTTGTTGCTTGTTGGGCTGCGGACGCCAGTGCCGCCCATGGTCCCTGTGAGGTCACCCTTGCGGATCGCTGAGACGGCTGAGATGGCGCCCATCAACGAGTTGTGCTGCTGCACCATCGCCGACTGTTTTCGGCGTAGCTGCGCCGCATATGCCGATTGGACGGCAGGATGAATGGAAGTGTTGGGCGAGGCAGTATTTTGGATGGAGCCTTGCCGCGCGTAGTGGATATTGCTACCTCTAGGGCTGATCACTGGGGCGCTATGAGGAGAGACGCTCCTAACTGGAGATGTGGTACGAAGTGGGCTCGCCACATGATCAATGGGCAATGCGTATGGTGCAGGGCTGGAGACGGATGAGGAACGTGCTGGGCTCACAGTTGAACGAGCTGGGCTTACGTGTGACGGTTCGAATGTTGTGGAGACACGCGCTTGTTGATACTGCTGCTGTTGTTGCGAAGGTGGTGCGGCGGCAGCTGCTGGAGGAGGCGACACGTTTGACACCTCACCAAATGTGACAGCGCTACGCACACGTTTTGTTGTGGTCGGAGATGCGGCCTCCACCAAGAAGCTGGACGGCGCTCTCATATCAACCGGCGAGACACTTTCCGAGCGTCCAACTTTCAGCATCCGTGAGGATGAGGTTCGCGATGAATCGTCTCCTTCACTACCACCGAACTCAGTGAGCGATCCAACCACCTTGACACCCGGAATGTGCTTCAGTTCAGCTCCACTGCTTTGGCGGGAAGTGACAAAAGGCGCGTCGATGTTCAGGGGATTTGGTGACCCGACTCTATTACTACCTGTCACAAAGGATTGTTTGGCGGCTGCAAGAGCTGCGGGAGGCACCGCAGTTTTCGTTTGCGCCGGTGCCTTTGCGGGCTGAGGTGAGTCGCTATCAGAGGAGGAGGAGCTGCTCAAGTCCGAATCTCCTTCAATAGCGGCACCAAACGACGCTCTTCTGTTCCCAAACAGACTTGTTGTCCTCGACACACTTCGGGTCGTGGAGGCATCGTCGTCGTCGTCTTCGATCGTAAACTCGACTTCTGGCTTGCGGAACAGCGATTGCTTGCGGTTCATGCCAGCCTTGAGAAGAGCACCTTGGCCAACCGCTGGGAGTATCGCTCGAGGGCTGACTGGGCGGAGGGTATCCATCAGTTGTCTCGAGGCTGCTGCTGCCATCACAGACCGAGGTTCTTGAGGCTGCGGTGTAGCCCCGCTCAGCTCCGGATTGATTGAAAATCGCCGCTTCGCAGCGTCCTTTCCGCGCATCATCGGACCAGTTGTCAGCATCTGTGTATTTTGTTTGTTTTCTCGATACAAACCAACATCTCCCAGCCTAGTTCCATTACTTGCGGAAGTACCTTTGGCGGCCTGAGTAGCACCCACAGCTTGCTGAAGTTGAGTGTTTTGATCGGATAGTTTGGCAAACTCTGCATTCAACGCCTGCATGATCTCAGCACCGAAGGAATCACGTCGTCCATCCCCATCCGGGGAGAGCCGAATCTCTTCAAGATCATCGTTAAGGTCATCCATGATGCCTTGCAGATTGCCTTCTCCTGCCTTTGCTGCACTTTGGACGGACTGCTCGATGGCGTCCGTTTTTTCACGTTGATTTGCGATGAGACGCTGCGTCGTGACGTCCATCGGTTTGGCGAGGCTCTTTGTTGGCTTTGACACTGGTTCATGGGTGATGTCATCTAGCACGTCGATAAGTGGAAATACTCGAAGGTCGTCCGCTTCTTGCTGGCGCACGGCTGTGTAAAATGAGCTCATTCCTGAGTGTGTTGACTGAAAGATGAACTTCATTAGAATGATGTGTGGGAATGTTGATCCGCTATTGAGGGCAAAGCGGTCCATAGCGCCTTCGTTCTTTGCACGCTCGTGAATCTGCAACCGACTTGGAATATCACCAGTGTCGTAACTTGGAGGGAGCGGTGGGACCATAAAGTGAAACGCGATGCTCATAATGGGCTCAATCGCTGACGCAACGAGCAACAATGGTGCGAAGACGAGGAAGGTGATAAAGTCAGCTGCGACGAGAGTGATCCAGAAGGGCAGCTCCATTTGGGGCTCATCCATAGACCGAAGGAAAAATGTGCGGGAGCTGTACGGAAATTGCAGCATTGCGAGAATTGCGTACAGAAGTGCTGTGTACCACGCCGACGTGAACTGGAAATTATTGCCTAGCAATGAAATTTGCAGCGCGTTAGCGACATTGACCCACGGGATGCAGCGAGAGCTGTACAAAAAGCGATTCAAGCGCGAGTTACGGACGTGCAAATCCGCAAGGAGAACAGACACCAGCGTTGGCTGATAAAACGTTGTCACCATTGAGTACACAAACAGAAACGCAGCCACATAGAACGTTTCCATATGCGGCACTTGAGTTCGAACGATGGTGTCATTGAGGGCAGTCGGAAAAGGGATCTTGTCGTCAAGATTAAAGAGAAACATTCCGATAAGAATGACGAAGTTCAGACTCGTGACAAAAAATGCAACCCACAACCGCCATGAGGACGTTTTCTCATTCCCGGGACCATACGCGAAGGGAAGAACGCCGCGGTAGAGGTACGTGTAGGTCCCTTCCTTGCCACTCACGGCGTACATCATTGTCTGAACTTCCGTGACGTGTGGGAACTTTTGCAACGTTTTCTGAGCATTTGCAACAGCGTCAGGAATGAGATGCTTGGAGTAGAGTGCGTAGGAGACTGCGTTCTGAGTCATCACTTCGTTTGGGAATCGATCGGCGATGATGGTAGCACGCTCCAAGCTGTCCAAATCGTGCGAGGCGATCGACACTTGTGTGATAGCAGCATGACCCAGGACCTGATTGGGGTGAAAGTCGCGCACCATGCGAGCCCATACGCGGCTTGTCGCGATGATACTATCACCTAAAGCATCGTCCACTTCACGCTTCTGTCGGAGCTCGACGGCAGTTAGTGTCTTCGACGCCACCTCATCCTCTTCAATGAGTCGATCGAGGAGCGTCATTCCTATCGTACAGCCTAGGAAATACACACGGTGGGGGGCGCAGTCTGAAAGCGCTAACACTGCGCTGCCAATCAGTTCCTCAGCGCATCCAACTGCAATGCACACCTCTACCCAAGCTTCACGAAGGTGCCCAAACGAAAACAGACTGCGAGCGGTGGTGCAGTGAATAGCGATCATTTGGCGAGCATCACTGTAACAATTGATGTTGAGGGGATTGAGCAGCTCACCAACATCGGAGGCGATGGCGATTTTGTTAATGCTGTCGCTTGAAAAGCCGCCACCGAATCGAGGTACAAGGGCAATATGCAACTGCGGAAAGCGACCCAGAAGATCTCGTGGAAGTTTCAACAGCGACGAAGAATCTTCCAACGCAATGCAGCAGGTTGTGTAAATTTCTGAAAGATTGTCGGAAAGGTTTGTTCGTTTCGGAACATATGGGAGGGTGTGTTCGACGATCTGTTTTGCAGCTTGAAACTCTCCCAGCTGCAGCAGCGTTAGGCTATGCGTCCATTCGCACAACGAGTAGACATAATTTTGCTCAATCTCTGTCGATTGAAATTGCTCCACCGCAGGTCGTGCAGATGCTAAAGGGATTCCGAACGTTGCTAGTGCACATCCAACTGTGGAGACAAGCATAGACGCGCTCTGCATCAAACATTTCGAATCTTCTCCAACCGTGTGGCGCTCACCGAGTTGGAGCGCGCAGCAGCAGCGGATAAAGCGAATGTGAATGTCCTGGGGATCCAGCTTGAGGAGCTCTGAACAACTGCGGATTGCTGTGCGGTACCTAGACAGTCGCCACGACACAATTGCATTGACTTGAAGGATCTCTGTTTCGCCACACTGGGCAATCAAAATATTCTCCACGGTCTCACGTGTGAGGACAACATTCTTTGAGGGCGGGAGGATTCGCCCTGGTGGTGCTGTGGCGGTATGATGCTCTTGGCTTGGCCTTCGACCACCGCCGCCCTTCCCACCTAACTTCTCTGCTTCCTTCTTCGCTGCCGCCGATCGATGCACAAACAGACCAAAGAAGTGTCGGAGCCAAGGATTCATCGGGGGGCTGAAGCTTGGATGCAGCAAAATTGCCGTGAGGTACCATTGATGCAGCTCGTCCCAGTTAGCTGATTCACAAACTTCAAGGATTGTCTCATGGAACAATTGCTCTGTTGGGGGAGGGAGGCTCTGCATGATGTTGACGGTTGCTTGTGATCCTGGAGTGGCGATAATACTCGCAAGAATCTGTCGGTAATCATACTTCACGCCACCAATGCCTTTGTTCGTTTCTTGATATGTGACAAGGCACGCAGCGATGATAAACGCTTCGATGATGTCGACGGCTTTCTCTGGGTCCCCAGAGAGAATCAGCGAAACAGACCAGCCCACCACGTCACTCGCTTTTTGACACAGTGCGATGGCTTGATCGTAAAACCCCACCGCAATATACTCACGCGCTTTCAAGGAGAAACCGTACTTCAGCAATTGCTTCTTCTCGCCCTTTCCGCCACTCGCTGCCGTTGCTCCGCCACTTGCACTACTAGTAGTACTATTGCCTTTGTCGCCGGACGGTCGACGTTTTGTTTCATCAGAGCCACGGCGTCGTTGGATGTTGGTGACCGACATGAGCCGCCCAAGCCCTCTTTCGAGAGATACTTGAGGCGGAGGCCCACCATTATGACTATTGCTATTTCGATGGTTGTTGCCAGTGGGTGAAGAGGAGTTGTTGTTGTGATTGATATTGTTGTCACCGTTCTGGGGAGGAGGAGCTGTGGTAGGAGGAGGTGACTCAGACTTATCGAACATTCCCTCCGCGCGATTTCGCCGACGAGTTGGAACGAACGCACCTTCGCTCATTGGGGTCGTATGAGTGATTCAAAAAAAAGGGGAAGAAGCGAGACGGTGCGTGGATGATTAGACTGAGTTTCGCGTGTATGACCTATCTATGTGCAGCAAAGGGAAAAAAAAAACACAAAATCCTTCAAAATTTTGCAAAAAAAATAATAATCGATTTTGATAGAAGTTGTAACGTTTCTCTCTTACCCTTCTCTTTTGGAACACAACGAATAGTGTTCGTTGTCTGTGTTTGTTCCGAGAGGATTTAGGAATTGATCAGAGGGGGGAGAGGCATTCCGTTTGGCATAATTTATTTTTCAAACATTGAAACAAGGTGACCTTTGTCCGGTTATTAATCCAATGATTATGGAGGGCTCATCATTTGTGTGCTTTGCTTGTGTCAACTTATCAGGTTTTCCTTCTCATTTCTCGTATTTCATTCGTCTCCAACCTGTCGAGAGTTACCTCGCAGCCAAAAACCAAACAAACAAGCAAACAAACAACAACAAAAAAAAGCCCCGCCTCATGTCATGATGATTATCCGCAGAGATCATTCGTAATCGAAGGTTCCAAACACCGTTTGCTCTCCACGAAAGTACGGACTCACACTGTCTGCATTCGAAGATTGGCGCAATACGTTTGCAAATCCCACACAAAGGGTGATCATCCTCTTCAAGAAAGCTCTTGACACTCGCAGTTTTGAAAAATGTTCTGTGAGCAGAGCCTAACGGAGCACCTTTATGCGGAGTCGGAGCTCCATCGCTCGCAACTAGTAATTTAGTTCGGGCCGTCGCTAGTACACCCGCTTTTCGGAAGGACGTGAACCTGAAGTGCTAGCGCTTGATGGTGATGGAATGGAGAAGACATAGACAAAGCGTCGCCGAGTGATCAGCGACTCGAATTTTAGGTGATCCAATACCACCGGCACTCGGCCTCCAAGAGAAAAAGCGCTGACGCAACGCAACGCATCGCCGGTGATCAGCAGACGCTCGTTTAGTACTTCACCAAGGGAGAGCATCCTCACGGCGACGACGCGCGCCACCGACAAGACAACCTGGCGGCGCATCAGGCGTCCGTCTGGGAGTACGTAGGAAAGTGTTGAGGTCTCGAACCACCCGCAGTCAATAGCGATGGAACATTGTATTCTGAGGTCAACACATCCACGCACATCAACGATGGCCAGCCCACATTCCAACACTCTGTTCGGCGCGTCCTCGTCCGACTCGTAGCAGCCAAACGACGGCAGCAGCACACTCCGCTCAATCAACTCCACTTCTCCACGGTAGCGCCAAACACACGAAAGAAGCGGCGCGACGGAAGAAGAAAACTCTTTTGCGGGGTCGTTGAGCAGCGGAAGTGACACAGCCATAAAGTACCCGCGTCGTCGAGGGGGTAGTAAGGACACCTTGGGGTTGACTAAGATACTCGTAGTTGTAGACTGCACATCAGCAGCACGGTGGTGAGGTTCGATGTTGCCAACAGTCACGACGTTCGTGTCCGGCGGCAGCTGAGTGTTAAGAGAAGGGGAGTCGTGAACATGTTCACTCCTCTCAATCATGTGATTCTGCATGGATGCGTTACGCTCGTCTAGTGGGAACATCCCCCCCAGCGACGAATCGGCTGCCCTGTTGAAGTCCTCAAACCACGCAAGTGTGTGTTCAATGTTCTCCTCAGCAGGGGCGTCCTCCGCCTTATGATCATTTGGTAACGACGCGTGCGTTTTGATGGTTGTGTGCTCGTCGCTGCTAGTGAGGCTGTTGCCAATAATGTTGTCAGCATCGGTGACTGAGCCGCGTCGCTGGGCCAGCGAGTGGCGGATCATTTGGATCACTGGGGGCGGGAGCATCTTTGCCACGTCACTCAACAGAACGCGCAGTTGGTCGACTGCAAGCCTCACTTCGTGAAGCTCGCTGACTTGCCAACGCGAAGAGAAGAAACCACACGCTGTGTCGCTTGATAATGCTGACGGCAATGCATTTGATACTACGTGGCGGTCTGTCTGTGTTTGCAGCCGCAGCGCTGCGATCATCTCCTCCATCAGCGCTCCAAGAGGTCGCATCAGCACGAAGGTGAGAACGAGAGTGAACAACGCAATGCCACCGCACACGCACGACACAATCACAACGATGCGATTGCGGTTTGCTATGTATGGACCGTAGATTGGGGCAATGGGCGTGATGGCGGCCGCCCATGCTCCTTCTCCAAAAAAAGAAGGAGGTGGTGATGAGGCAGACACATAGTACTCTTCCCCATCGACATAAAAAGTCACGTAGCTCACATTAATGCCTTGGTTGACGATCTGCTCACCTTCCGCATTCTTCTGTAAAAACGCAGCGTGTGCGGCGGATGCTACAGGCCAGACGCGGCGAATTGTCTCGAGTGAGTGTCTACATTTGCGAGTGGTTGTGTTGGCGTAGTCGACAGTAGTGCAGATGGCCCCTGGGGTTCCGAATGGGACATAGATATTGGTGAGGGCGGGGAATGTGCAGGAAACAAGCGCCCCAGTACCATCTAGAATAATGGAGTCCCCACTAAAGCGGGCGACTTGAGCTGTTCGTGCTCCCACAACGTTGGTGATTTCTTCTAAAGGAATGAGTTCCAGCAAGACGCCGACAGGAGTGGTTGGGCTTGTCAAAAATCGTGAGAAAATAAACATCGCAAACCCGTAGACCATGTCCCCGTTTGCGTCAAGAGTCGGCGCGATAGAGCCGGCAGTGTATTTTCCAGCAAGGAAATCATTGACCAAGAACATTGGCGGGAAGCGGAGTGAAACATTGGAAACCGCCTGGAACTGATAAGGTGGGTCTACGTTTCGACGATAACCAACGAAGTCGACGGTGTCGGCGCTCCCTACCACACGGAAGTTTTCCCCGTTCTCGTTGCTTTGGTAGCTTGTGAACGTATGAGTGGCGAGGTTCGTGTAATAGAACCGTCGCTTTGGGGCGGTCACAGAAACGCCACTGAAAAACAATTGCCATTCACGATCCCAATTTGGGTCTGAGAAGTTCAAAGCGGTTAGCTGAGGGCGCCACAAGCTCCCTCCATTAGCGAGTATCGTCGTAATAAGTTCGTTGACGTATTTCTGGTACAGAATACCTCCCGTGATGGTGAGCACTGTGTTGTAGGCGTTGCGTGCCTCGGATACAATGATGTCATTTGCTGAATGTTGCGCCAGAAACGGAGACATGCCGATAATACCGACGAGGATTGTGCAGAGTAGAGCGCACCCAAGCCACAACGGAACGGTCGGGAGGCTGCGCGATGCAATCATCGCCGCTGCCCTGTTCTCATTTAGCAGCATCGGCATCATGCATGATTTTTTCTGCTGTTTCTACTGCTCTCTCTTCCTAGTAGTTCTTTTTCTAAAAATCAAACCAAACAAACAACGAAGATCAAATGGAGGGTGGGGAAGCAAAGGAAAAAAAAAAAAATGTGTAGCGCAGAGCCCGGTGCTTTGTTTTTTGAAAACAAAGAAAGTAATTGATTGTCATGTACCGTGGTTCTATATCAACTCTCGCTGCGTGGACTGCTGCACTGTGTGTCACACTTCCTCACTGTGAGGCCGTGACTTGCTGCAGCTTGACGATCATCCGCTCTAAACATGCGTGATGGTCCTTCACCACTGCGGCACGCTCTACAAATAACAGCAGCCATGAGATCACTTCACGAGGGGCTCGGGTCAACAAGAGGTACACCACAAACGCGAGCAGCTCACTGTCAAGGATCTTCAACACTCCATCAAAGTGATTCGCGATCGTGTGGCGCGTCCATGTGGTGATGCGCCCTGCGTTGTTATCTACAGACGGTTGCTGGAAGCTAAGCACTGCATTCATAAATTCAACCGCTGAGCGCTCTACTTCGATGAAGGAAGGAAATGGATCGGCAGAGGCAGCAGAAGAGGGTGCTATAGATCCAGCCGCTATCAGCTTGGCCTTTTCAGCATCTTGCTTTGCGAGCAGCGCTTTCGTGGCCTCCCACGAGTAAACGGTATCGAACACTTTTTTCGTCTGGGATGAGCACGAAGCCAGAAGTGAATCCCATATTGGCACCGTGGTGGTATTGGTCGAACACGAGGAGCGCAGCACTCGCACATGAGCGGAGTCTGCTCGACACAACACAGCCGCAACTGCTATTTCCGCCACTATTGTCGCCTCAAACGTACCAGCGAGGACTGCAGATGTGCTGATGAGTGCACCACATTCTGCAAGCGTTGACACACACCCGTGCGCCAGTAAGATTGCGTACACATGATGTTTCAAGGAGATGACATCATCAGCGCACGAGGAAGCGGGTAGAACACCCATGACACTGCGATCCACATCGGTTTGGTGCAGTGAGAAACGTAGTCGTGTAATGGCGCCTGGCACGACCAACGCACCCCCCACGGCGCTAAGATACGCTTCGGTGGCGGCGATACCGAGGCGTGACATCAATGAAACGTCGCGTTTTGGGAACGACGCCAGTAGTGACTCCCATGCACGTCCAAATGAAGTTTTCGTTGTTGCACCGAAAAATAAGTGACTAGCCATGACATCCATCGCAACAGTTGAGCGACGAGAAATGCTGCGCTGTTGTTGTTGTTGTT
>CYKH01002213.1:0-10266 GCA_001460835.1 Bodo saltans | reverse complement strand
CCTCGACGACGGTGGCATCCAAACGAGAGACGCTAACTGATCACTGCTGGAGGTGGTGCTGATAACAGTAGTACTGGACGCACTCACGCCATGGGCACTCACGGGCGCAATGACAACGCCCTTCCCGCCACGTGAAATGTACGCCAAGAGGCCACCACTGGGAGAAAGTGTGGCTGAACATGTGTGTGCAGTCAAATACGGTAGCGGTGCAGCTGATGACGACGGGAGGGATGGGGCAACAACACCGCAGCAATGAACATAATACTCTGTTTGTCCGCCGTGGTTGCGACTTGCTGGATGCCGCCGAGAAGTAGATTCCGCAACGTTTAAGCGTTCCGCTGGTGAGAATACGGACGCCGCATCCTCTCTGCGGCTGCTGCTGCCGTGTTTACTTGATTCCTCCACGTTGACTCCACTCAGGACGTAAGATCTGACCGTCCCATCGCTGAATAGCGCAGCAAATGACATCACCACGACGGCAGAGGGCTGCCACTCTACACGAGGATGGCATAACGCGGCCCCTGCCCAAACCAATGATGCATCTGTAATTGTGTCATGGGGAGCATCCGTTTGTAGTGACCCCATACCAGCAGACGCCACATGCAGCGGGGACGTTGGTCGCACGATAAGAGGCAGCGTCCATCGAGTACCGCTGGAGCGTGTGACCAGGTCAGTGGGCTGGAGTACCATGATCATCGATCCGTCAGGGCTTACCGTCGTGAGGAATGAAGTTGGGGCTACCTGACACAGCGACATTGTGTACATAACTCCGTCTGATCGAGGAGATAACACTTCTTCCGTCATGTCTGCTTCATCGTCTTGTGAGTCACGGATGGCGGCCACAAGATCGTTCGGCGGTGCATCAAACGTGTGTCGATCAGGATCGCGCTCATGAAGCTCAATAAATGGTGCACGAAATGAGCGTGGTGAGGGTGAGGGCAAGGACGTTGGCCCGATGTTCATTGGATCAACATGAATGGAACGTAGCTTCTGTTGCGCATTCTGTAGCACGTCTGCAGGCGACACTTCCGTTGCTGGATTGTAAGGAGTCAACACCATCAGAAATCGCTTTTTGTCACGTTTAGTTTCCACGATGCTAACAATCGTGGGAAGATGAGAGGTGTTGAGAACTCTAAAGAGGCGCCGATGGTGCAGAAGCGCAGGTGCAGACCAAACGCTTGCGGCTGTGTGAATCCAGTCGAATGTTTCACTGAGACGAAGGCTGCTTGTAGTGTCACCAATGCTGCTTGTAGCAACAGCAGCAATGATATTGTGCGCACGCAGTGCTTCTCGTGCGTTGCGACACGGAAATTGATGTGAGTCGGTTCCAACGCCAATAGTCGCTGCTCCTGCCTCAACGTCTTGGCCAACAAACGTAGTCGCACGGAACGGACTAGGCGACGTGGATACCGCACTGATGGCCTCGACAACCACGCGACCGCTGCACGTGACAGCAGCGAGGAGCCACGGCTCGTAATCAGAGTGCGTCGTTGCGTGGAGAGTGTTGGGAGCGTATGAAGCGACAGATTCTCGTGGGGCACATTTGTGCAGCTCTCGAAGCAGTTTTGAAGACTTCAAGGCCGGCGACGCTTCGTAAAACATCTTCGTCTCCTCTATTTTCTCTTTTTACGTGTGACAAATGAAGGAGTTTTCCTTCCATTGAAGACTCACTCCACAGACTGAATTTTTAGATCTTTTCTCGAAAGTCACACATTAAACGCTCGGAAAAAAACAAATCCCTTTCACGGCTCTATCTAGTTTCTCATTCCCTACGTCTTTTTTTTTTTTTGGGCGCTAATCTTCGCGACTCATTTCCGTAACGTTGTTACCTTGCTGAAGTAACTTCTTTGTGTAATCCAACAGGCAAACGTTGACCATGCCTGCAACTCCATGAGCAATGTGATCAACATGCGCGATCACCGAGCACCATGCAATCGATCTAGGCACCCGACCAACAACTGGTGCGCGAACACCAGCACGATCGTTGCTGCTGCTGCTGCCAAGTCTTGGCCTGCTCGCGGAGGAGGTCGAGGAAGGGGAAGTGTGGCTAGTGACGATGTCTCCAGCGATCAGCTCAGGATCCAAGCAGTACATCACCGTACGTTCCTCTGCGGAGTCAGGGAGCTGCACGTCGCGCAATGTGATACTCTTATTGTCTATCTGACGACCTACTACAGCTACAGAAATGGCGTTGTGCGCTGCGCAAAGCTTCTGACAATGCCGAACGACGTCGTCAACCTCCTCGACGATCATGGTTGGGGTGGGCGACGTGATCGGAGCTGTTGTGGCGTCTCTGCGAATCACAGGTACAATGACCAATGACACGCCGTACTTCATTCCGCCAGAGATCAATGCCGAGATCTCGACGTGCGTTGCGGGTGCCGTCAGTGCCAAAATTACGTTCGGAGCAAATAGATTCGACGAGGTTGGGGTGGGCTGCTTTGGAGACCCCTCCTGGGAGCTCAACGCGACAATTCCGGTAGGTGTGTCGACGGAGCGTTCATTTAGCTCAGGGATACGATTGCAATCGGCAGACGATGGAGTGTATTCAAGGCGACGCTTCTGGATGCTCCCAGTGAGCGCGGCATTGTTTTGTCGCAAGATGACGCTGCGAGGAGTGGAGCGAGCAAGGTCCTTGGTGCGAACACCATGGGTTGGCTCGCTGGAAGCGTTGCTCCTCGAGGTGTTGCGTCCTAGACTTTGATTTGGTTGACTCCCCTCCGCCTCTTCCGTATTGAGAACGCGGGAAACATGAAGATGAGGGACTACAGGCAACGTTTCACCACCGCCTTCGTTGTCGTGAACAATCCCTCCGGTAGCGGCGTCAATCACGTCGCGTGCTTCAGAAGGGTCAGGAGGGAGAGGGCTGTGCGATGGTTCGTCATCTTCGTCGCTCACGTCTTCTATCGGCAGCCGGCGCGCATGACGCGCAATCAGCAACTTGGCAGTAAGGAGAATCACACAAGATGCGATTGGTACTAGGAGCGCAAACGGTATGCCTCCACGCACGTCGCCACCGTCGTTCCCATCACCCGAGCAACTATCACCCGAGGCATCACCCTTCGAAGACGACGACGAGTTGATTGCGTCGGCAACCTCCTCTAGCTGCTTGTTCAGTTGTTCTTGCTGCAGTTCGGCTAAGGTGGGGATTCCAAATGAGTGCAACACCGTTGATACCGTTGACTCCACTGACCTCGGAATCGATGCGCGTGCGCTGAGCATCCAAGCAGGGGGCGTGGGGTACGGACTGCTCGTTGCCGCTCCGGTGCTGGCTCGAAGTTCACGTGGCGATGTAGAAGAAGATCGCGACAGCTTGCGACGAAGAACATCCTTCGACGTGATCAACTCAAGAAACCTGACGCATCGCGGTCCCCCTGCGGTGACCAACGCGAAGGCAAGTGGAAGGCGATACACAGACATAAGCCCGGAGACCTTTCTTGCAATAGATGCAGCGGCATCTCGCCACGATAAATCTTCTTGCGCATCGAGAGCATCTTCATCCATCGAAGAATTGGTCTCAGCCGCTTCGCTATCGGTGTCAAATAAGTCCGCGGCTACAACGCCGGCGACGACGTAGTCATCGTCAACACCGTCGTGTTGAGCGTTGTTAAAGGAAGTGCCATCGGTGCTTGCGACTCGTCGAGGTGACGGTTCACTGAGAGCGACATCAAGACCGTCGACTGACGCTTGGTGGTTGCGAACGTCATCCTCTGACAGTGTTGTGTCGACTGCAGAATTTGTGCTTGGCATTTTATGATACTTACATGTGTTGAACAAGAATGGAAGAATTGACACACATTTCCAAGCATAACACGTTCTAGAAAAGCGGGGGAGAAAATGAGAGAACTCGAATCAAACATTGTTGCCTTGTCAACAACTCCTCAGTCCCAAGTTGGGGACCCGCTCGAGGACCTCGACGATGGCGACCTCGATCGCGACGTTCGTCCTCGTCGTGCGGGAGGTGACTGACGTCCCCTCCTCGATGAATACCGCCGTTCTGACGATGAGCGTCTGCGTGGGACGTCTCGAGACTTTCGAGGTGTCGGTGATCGATTTTTTTTTTGAGGTGACTGACGTCCCCTCCTCGATGAATACCGCCGTTCCGATGATGAGCGTCTGCGTGGGACATCTCGAGACTTCCGAGGTGTCGGTGATCGGCGCCTTTTCTCAGGGATACGTTTTTCCACGCGCACAAACGAAATGTTCATCTTCGCACCGTCCACCATGGCGCCTTGTAGATGGGCATACACATTAGCAGCGTCGTTGTCACTCGCAAACACCACCTCCACACGACCAATGGGAACTGTCATCCACATGACTGGGTCAGGCATGATGATCTTCTCCACAACAGCAAAACTTTCGATCAATGTCAGAATGTGTTCCTTGGTCACACTGCTGCTGAGATTTTCGATACGCATCACAAGGCGATTCTCGTCGATGTGATCAGACATTGTCTCTGGTGGTGGTGGTGCGGATGCTACCATATCAATGTTCGATCTTGTTGCGGTCGATCTTTCTTCGGTGAGCAAAACTGAAAAAAAAGAGCCAGATCGACAACGAATTGACTTACATACACCGGACAAGGAACGTAGCAAAATTCAGTTGTCGATGAGTGTTGCAACAACAAGCGCCTGTTTACTTCTCCCTGCTGCTTTTTTTTGTTACGTCCTCGACGCATCGCTAATGGCCTTCATTGTCTCCCGGAACGTTGGGACACTTGATCGCATGTGCTGGGCAAGAGCAATAAGGCCCCCCATGCATTGATCGTGAGATCGGGCACCAACGAGCGTGATGATGCACGAACCCTCCACAAACTGTACGCCCATAGAGTCGTGGAATTGAACTGAGATGTACTGCGGAGTGCCGAGTTTTAGGCCCTCAAGGCTGGTGATTGCACGGGCACCACTGACCACAACGTTCGACTCGGGGACGTCAACCGCGTGTTGTTGTTGCAATTGATCGTCACCATCGCCCCCTTGAGACGCTGCACCACCACTGGGACGAGAGAGAATAATCCGTCCCTGCAAATCAGTAATCAGCACCTGAGTAATCTCACGTGCACCAATCAGTTGATCGAAGTACAACTCAATAGTTGTCACATTGTCCGTCATTTTATGTTCTTCGTTGTTTTTGTTGACTTTGCTTGCAAAGAGCAACTTACACTATGATCATGATTGTTCATCCGCACAACAGTTGTACGCGGTGAGGGGCAAGAAAGATCCAAAAAAACAACAACAACAACAAACAAACATCGACAACAACAACTCCAGTGCCTCGCACTTTCAGAAGAAGTACGATGATTCAGCCAGGGGTGGTGATGGTGGCGATGCGCCAACATCGTTTGATGTTTCCGTGGTGGTGCTCTCCACTCCCATGATAACGTCCATGATATCGAAACTGGCCACACCGCCATCGACAACGACTCCTACGGGCTCAGCAGCTACTACGGTGTCGTTGACAGACCGAGGAGAAACCTCATCATCACCTACTGCTACTGCGCCCACAGAAGCAGCAGCTGCAGTAGGATGGCCCTTCTCATCCATCACATCGGTGTCAAACGCAGTGCCTTCACGAAGATAGTAGTTCAACAACGCATGTACAGACGCTTCTTGGGTTGCCAGTAACTCAGTGGTTCCCTTCCCAACACCAATGCAGTGGTGCCCGGCAAACAACTTCACTTCTTTGACCTCAACTTGACGGAACTGCTGGTAGTCAGAGTGAAGAGTCTGTGAGTTCGTTTCGACGACCTCCACCGAAGTGCCAATGGTGACATCAACGTCAATGGGAGCACCTCTGAGCTCTTCCGACACAAACGGGTCGTACTTAAGAATCAGTTGAATTTCACGGAAGGCGTTGACTGGGTCAACAAGGTCGACAACTTGGGGTGGCGCAAGATGCTCCGCTGTTTTCCATCGAGCTCGTTGGACGTCGTCCATGATGGGCTGCATGGCAAGCGTACCGAAGCTGGAATTCTTCTGCTCTCGACGCATTTGGCCATGATCATTCAGTGGATGATATGTGTCGTTGGCATCAATCGCATCCACAAACGTAGTCGGACGTCCTGAGGAGTCGCGTGCAATCCCGTGAAGAGCCAATTCAAGGGCTTGGCGAGCTTCATTCAACTCCATGCTGCTTTTGTGAGCATCAGGTGATTGATGGTTGCTTTGCAGAGCTTGATGTACTTGACGCTCAAGTTGAGTAGCGTGCCATTTTCTCCCCAATGGAGCGCAAAAGAGTCGTAGAGCGAGTGTTCGAGCAACTGCAGGACCTTCAAGTTCTTCCACACTTGCCATCCACTGAAACACTTGGTGCCTCAACCACTCCATCCTCGGCAGCAAGTCTTCTGCAGTGACTGGGAATGTCTTGAGCCTCGAGCCTGCGCTCTTAAGAGCACTACGCCAAAACCAACGGCGCTGCGCCATGAGGCCATTATTCGCACGTTCTTTATGGATGGTGGCCATTTGTCGCGCAACTCGAAAGCGTTCTTTCAGCGTGTTTAATTCACGCCAAAGGCCGCACTCAGTATGAACTTGAAACGAATCAATCATCCCCAGACGTCCAGCAACGCGGGAGATGGACAGCAGGCCACAACTTTGATGCACAAGATGCTGAGCGTGACGCGATCTCATCCGAGGATACAGGTCGTACAACGCCGCGAGCAGAGTGGATTCGACTAGCGCTTTACCTCGAAGAGACAGAACGCCGTGTGCAGGAGCATCCATCGTTGTTTTTTCGAGTAATTCCCAAATTCGATAGGCACGGGGAGATAGTTCCAATGCCCGATCACCATCGATACCCAAAGCAACGACGCTGCTGCTGTTGCTAACGGTTGAGGAAGTTGTCGATTCGGCGACTCCTTTTTCTTGATGGCGTAACGCTTCAGAGTGTCTCTTCAATGCTGCAGCAAGCTTCTTGTACCCCTCGTTAGCTGTCAGAAGTTCATCTTGATTGGTAAAGCCTTCCGCGACAGCAGTGTCCAACGCGAGACGAACACCATCAGCGGCAGTTCTTTCACGCGGAGGACTGGACAATTGCATTGCACCTCGTCGCCTCACGTCATGAAGGACCTTCTTTTGGTTGATGTGCTCCACAAACTCAGGATTATCTTGACGCTTGTCGCTGTCCTGATTCCAGCGATCCACAGGCACGACCAGACGACGTGGTCGATAGCGAGGCCTGTAGTCAGAGGGAATGCCAGTGACAAAGTCGTGCGCAACACAACGCAGTGTTCTGGATCCACGCCACATCTTAAGGCACCCCCTTAAGCTTCTCTCTTTTACACTTTTGATAAGAGATATGAAAACAAAACAGCATAACCCACTTTATGTAGATGTTCGAAAAGTCAAGCGCAAATCTGCATCGCGAGATTCTGAGGAAAGACTGGTGACATATTTTTTCTGTGATTTTACATCATGCAGGTCCTTCCAGAGTATTGTACACACTGCATTACTACTACCGTGCCGAATGTGGTGTCGCCGTCAGCGGTGCCACAGGACGAACGTTAACTGGTGACAAAGGCCGTCGAACGGTCTGTACCTGCAACATTCCTGCAATTTCCCGAGGAACAGGTTGCATCGTTCTTCCTGTGCCGTTATGCCGCTGGAGAGGTTGAAAGTGGGGTACTATGGGCGGAAAGCACAGGGCACGAACACGCTCGACACTTTCAGGTGACCGCTGTCGTCGCCGCTGATAGCTGCCCTCATCTCCGCTTCCTCCTTCCTCGTTGTTCTCATCATCTGTCTTGTGCGGTTTTCGCAAGCGAAGTCGTTCACGCGCTTGCTCTTGCTTGAACTTTTCGCGCCTTAGAGATGCATCATTTTCTTCTTTGACAAGGACACCACGCGTTGATAGTTCACCCGTTTTGTGCACTTTCCCACGAATTGGGCCTCTCGAGTGCTCAGGTGGCACCGGAGGTCGGGGTCCACTCTGTGTCGTTGGCTGCGATGCTGGAACGTAGCCCTTTCGCGTGCGCACGTTCCGAAGTAGTGCTTCCACATCGTCTGCCTTTGTTCGGAAAGAGCCCGGGGATGTAGCTCGATAGCCAGTATTCTTGAACAGCGTCGCTGTAATTGGTGTTAGCGCATCGCTCACCAGTGAGCTCGTTGGAAGTGGTGGCGGCGGGGCTGGTGCTGTCTGTGGTTGCGAATACGACACCAGCGATTCTGAAGCCGAATGAGCAGATCTCACAGAGTTAACACTTCGGTGGCGACCAAGAGGGCTGATGTCGTCGTCTAAATCTAACGTCCCACCACCAATGAACTCCCCCTCCTCCCCTAGCTGCTGCTCAGCAAGGCGTTCCATCGAAATGCCCTCGTACTGGGGGGACACCACCTTATCCAGCGGGGAAAGTTGTCGGAGTGTTGGCTTTTCGTTCTTGGGAGCCTCTCTCGTCAGTCGATTTGCCAGGTGACTGATTTCAGTGTGGTGTGCTCGAAGTGGCTGGCTATGCGGCTGTTGATGTTCTCCAGCTCGGTTGGTGGCTGGTTTCTTATTCGCCACTCCGCCGCCGCTGCCGCCATGACCAGTCACTGGAAGGTGGGATGTCATTTCCTTCCCCCTCATCGTCTGTCGTCTCTTCGCCAATCCTTCCAATGATTTCGGTGCTTCATTGACGTGTGCGTGCCGGACGCTCTGGGACTCCGAAGGTGACGTGAGTTGCGAACCACTCAACACTAGTGACGACGCAAACATGTCTCGCGATCGCCCAGCAGCGTCACCATTTCCTCCACTGGCTGCAGTTGGCGTTGTGGTTGGGGGCTGGGAAGAAAATCGTGGCGAGAATGTGCCAATGGAAAATGGATTCTCTTGCATGTCCTGCTGCACTGTGGTTGGCTGCCGTCCAAACACGCTTCCTTCCAGCAAGTCGAGTGCACCTGCTCCCTCCTCATGTTGATCTACAACGTCATCGCTGTTGTTACGATTCGTGCGGCTGTAGTGTTGTGCAGTTTCCGCGACGGAGTCTCCTAAGTGGAAGCTCACGATGTGATGAAGCTCGTTGATCTCCGATTCGAGCGTTGCTTTGGTGCGCATGAGAGACTTCACTTCTTCGTCGTGTTCCATGTTGGCCAAGCGACGCACATCGTGCGGAATTGCGTCCTCAAGAGCGCTGACTTCGTGCTTCTTGCGGTACTCGAGCTTCCTCAACTTCCGTTCCACTTTCTTAAGCTCTTTGTGCAGTTTGATGTCGTCGTATTGCGAACCTGAGACACTTGTGTCTACGTGACGCACCCAGCCCTCCTCCTCCTCGTTATTGTGATGCCGTTGTACTCGTGAAAAGTCGATGGCAAGCTCAGGGATTCTCAGAGTTTGATCTGCGACGCCATCGTCCTGTGCCGCCATGGTTAGCTGAAGTGCAGGAGGAATAAAATTTCGACGATGCCCAACACTAGCAGCATTGGCGGTGGTAGTAGTAGCGTTGTCCATAGCCGATACAGCTGCAGGCTGCTCGACGAGGAAGTCCGCAACAAACTCTTTTTGAAAGGCCGAGGTGTACACTTCCATCGCAGGACGCCACTCGCGAGCACTGAATACACTGTCCCACAAATACGGGGCTGTCGATAGATTGATCGCTGCGCTTCCTTGCGGGGGCTGCGACGATGCATTTTGTTTGGACGGAGATTGCTGTGTGCTGTTCGCTGAGGTGGCAAATCCTTCATCAGGTGGGCGTAATCCTGGAGAATGGCGCTGGGTGATTAATGCACCAGGCTGATCTGCGCGTCGTGGTGACACAACACCTGAGTTGATGCGAGCCCGAGGCGATCGTACGAAGGTCATTGGAGACGCGCTGCCTCTGGACATCGTTGGCGATCGTAATGAGGTACTGGCAGAGACGATGTAATCATCACCGCCTTCGTAATTCGGTGAGTCGACGTTGTGCTTCTTCAGCATTTGGCCTTCAATGTGAGTCCGAACGGTCTGCTGATTCCTTTTTTGGGAGAGAATCGCATCTTCTGCGTCTTCCTCCGTGCGGCCAAGTGCTAGCAGGCCCACCTCAACACCATCAATAGTGGTGATTCGCACAATCGAGTCGAGGTCACCGGCGGCGCAGGCGACGACACCACTCTCTCCAATTTTCACCACGTGGCTCACAAATGTTTGCTCCTCCAGCTCCACCGAGCCTAATGGCAGTGTCCCTTGAAGGTAGTTGACAGCATCCATCACTCTTCTCATCCGCATCTCCCACACTCTCGATCGCTGCTCTGGTTGTGCTGGCTGCTGCGCATGCTCGATGGCAGAGGGAGGAGTGATTCTCATGCTCCCCCCGCC
>CYKH01002210.1:0-23777 GCA_001460835.1 Bodo saltans | reverse complement strand
TGATAAGAACCAAATTGTTTTAACAACTTTTATATACCTGCTTCATTTCCTTGCTTGAGAATCGTTGATCTCTCTCTGAACTTCTTTGTTTGAAAACAAGAGATCAAAGGCACAAACATGCGACATAGATCTGGGCGCCCGTGGGGGTGGAGGGCTTTCAGAGCTTCGATCGTCTCAGGAGTGAGGGGCGCAACTGCAGCACAATCAAGAGGGCTCGCAGCGCGCGCAAAAAAATCCTTTGCTTTTTTTTCAACATGCCAAGGATTTACTGCTTTGTCATTTTTATCTTTTTCCTTTTATGTTTCTCTGTCAAGTTAATCTGAAGGTTTTTGCGCCAATTATCTTTCAGGGCAGAGGTGAGAAAGAGCAAAGAAAATGAGGTGACAAGGGGACGAAGCTGTGTTATCGTTTTTATTTGAGAGAAGTGTTTCGTTGACAATATCTTGGTCACATCGTATTTCGCCAGCGCTGAGCAGACTCGACCAAACGATCAACGATACCCAATACGACAAAGAGGCCCCCAACTATTCCACATATTTGCACGAAGAGGTGCGATAGTGGTGGGCGAGCAAAAATGTGGTTGACTTGCATGGGATGGAAATCGAAAACAAAAAACACAGATGGGATCATGGCTCCAAGGCCGAGTGGAGCTTCCCTATGAAACACTTGTGCGCTGTATTCGAAGGAGTGCTGTGTTGAACGCCCAGCGGTGTAGGACGCAGGGACAACGTGGATGAAGTATTTTACGTGCCCAAATCCGTTGGAAACTGTGTACTTCATGTTGGTCAGCGGATGTGCAACTCCAGAGCTGGAGAAGCGTCTTGTGTTCGGGTCACCAATCTCCAACTTGTTAATGACGTGGGTTGTGTTGTATTTGAGAACTTGCTCAAAGTCGTAGAGGTGTATGTGTTGGCCCATTGGTCCCATTGCGCTAACGCCTGGAGCAAAATGAAAATTTCCCATAACTTTCTTGACGTGAATGAAACCGCGCAAGTTACATCCAGGGTTTGCATGAGAAAGTTCGTTGATACACTGCTCCACCTCGCTTGGTTGGGGGCGAGGAATTCGATGAAGGTCGTACATTTTCATTACGGATTCACATGTGTTGCAGCAAGTATCCTTGTGTACAGTTGCGAGGTGGACGTCGATCACGCCACCAGGCTTGTCATACTGGTGATGGCGAGATGGCTCGATGTAGCACGATCCACAAAAATTCGGTGAACGAGGGTCGTGTTTGCTTTCTGACTGCGGTCGCCCGTCGCTTGCGTTCGTTTGTGGCACGTAGCGGTATTTTCCTTGAAATACCAAATGACCGTTGCGATCGACAGGGCTTCGATACAAATCGTGATCGACGTTTGTTGCAACATCTCCAACCGCGTCCATCGTGTCCACAGAGAGCTCATGACACGGAATGCGCGGGAACGTGATGTCAATGTGGAAAGGAACTACAGCGTCGTTCTGTGAATCTACGGACAATTCAGTGCGATGGGCGTCGCGACCAACAACATAAGCACCAAATTCCCAAAATACCAAAAGCGCAATCAATGAAGCCGCAACTACGCTGACGACTGCTCCCTCTGGGGTTTGAACCCGACGGTACTCTTCTTTTGGCTTTGGAAATAAATCTACGTTCGCAACGGATTTTAGAATCGGCCGAGTGGTATGCGAACTGTCGTCATGCAAGAGGGCACCAGCATGCCGCTGTCGGAGCGAGGCCATCACTCAAGGCAACAAAAACAATAACAACACATGATAACTTTCGCGGGTAGTTTATTCAACAACAGCCAAAATTAACAACAACTGAAATAAAGTACAAATTGGAAACTTCACCGCTCATAAAGTAACGACCATACATTCGATCGCGTAAAGTTGCTATCGTATGCGCCAGCGTGATGTTTACTCTCAGCAATGTTATTGTCTAGTGGTGGTGCGGGTTTGGACGAATTTAGTTCATTGATCGTGGAAATCAAATGACTTTTTTCCCTTTCATATGCGTCGACTCGGTCGTGGATATCTTTCATCTCTTCCACTTGCCGCCGAAGCTCTGCTTGAAGTGCTTCTTTAGCAACTGACGCTTCATCTTCTGTTTGGCGTAACCGTGAGCGAAGATGATCGATTTCGTTTTGAAACATTTCAGCTTCACCATGTTGCAAGGGCGGCGGTGAACGATCGAAGGAGGTTCTTCGAAAAGACGAAGCAAGTGAAGCTTTGTGCTCTTCAGCTTGAACTGCAATTTGAAGTTTGAGTCTTGCAACTTCTTCCGCAAGCGCACGATGCTCATGTGAGCCCCCGTGCTGTTGAGATTGAGAACTTTGGGAAGGCACCAGTTGCTGTCCAGTTGCAGCTACAAACGTTGCTGAGAGTTGTTCTCCAAGTGACCGAATCGTGATGTCACGCTGCTCAATCTGATGCTTCGCATATTCGTAGTACTGTTGCATTTCAAGTTCTAAGATCTTTCTTCGATGATTGAAGTTGCGCAGTGATGCTTCTTGAATGTCTTCAACAACTTTGTGGAAACGGGCTTCACTACCAGGATCTACAAGTGCAAGACTGAGAGCACTGTTGTCTTCGATGAGCTGTTTGTTCACATCGTGCAACTCTCGCAGCGTTACACTGAGCTCAGTGAGTTGCCGTTCTCGCAAGATCAATTCTTGGGTAACTTGATCGATCTCGTTTCGCTGAGATCGGCACTGGTGCTCTCGGGCTGCCAACGTCCTGGAAATATTTGCATGCTCTATGCGGACATTATTTAACTCTTCCATCCGCGAGGCGAGCTGGGACATTTGATGGACGGCACTGTCTCGAGCAGATTCTGCATCAAACCGCAATCGCTCAGATTCTAACAATTTTTCATTGAGAGCAGTTGCTTGGGCAAGGTTTGTTTTTGACTCTTGGGATGACTTGTTTAAGAGTTCCTCGAGTTCCATTTTCTCGCCACGATGTTTAAGCAGTTCACGGGTCTTTTGTTCGAGAGCAAAAAAAGGAGGCAGAAGAAACTTGCGTGGGGGTGGCTCGGGCCCGTATTTTGACAGCAAACTTTGCAGCCATTCCACTTCTCTACCTTCATGGCGAGCAAGTTTTTGGTCGAACTCTGAAAGCTTGTCAGGTCTGTAGTAGCTAAAAAAATTGTAAAAACGTTGGCGCCAACCTTGTTTGTGGTGAGTTTCAGCAACATCAATCGGCGACTTCGTAGGATGATTGGTATGTGCCACAGCCACGGCAATTTTTTTGGCATTTGTTTCCACACCGTATTTCATGACCAACGTTGAAATTAGATCTTCAGTTGATCGTTGCGTTGTTGCTGCAGATCGGTCGGCGCGAGCTGGTCCTGCAGAGGGTTCACTGCTTTTTTCATCATCATGTTTTGCAAGAAGTTCGAGCGGCGTTTCGCTTCTTTTGTTTGCATTACTGGCAGAAGAGACTCCGCGAGGAACTGATGAAGGCGGAGCTTGGGTAGACATCGGCTCTGGGCCGTATTTCGCCACCAGTACTTTTAGAAGATCTTCTTCTCGGCCTTTGTAAGTTGATAAGATTGCGTCCACCGAATTTACGCAACTTGGATTGTACACTGCGTAGAATCCAACTAACCTCTCTCGCCAAAAATCATCAGATGCCATGTTTCGGTAAAATCTGTCCACATGAAAGGAAAAGAAATAAGACCATGAAGTGCCAACATAACAAGAACAAGAGCATTCTTTTGAACTGCGCGTGCACGCATATGATATGATGATCGACCAACCGGTCGTCACTTCTCAAAAATGATCGTAGTTTTCAGGATCAGGCGACATTGAAATCGGAATCGCTGGAAGGCCGTCGTCATCGGTGGATGCACTGGCTTTCATTTCGCTCATAGGCGCAATCGGAGGTCGTCTTGATCGTTGGGCAACATCTCTGGGAGGCGGCGAAAAAAATAACGCTGCTGATTCCTCACGCAATTCACTAGAATTTATTTTCGCATGACGGTCGCTGTTGTCCGCGACTCTTGCATTTTTTCTTCGTCGCTTTTTTGCATCGCTGCCTTTCCAACATAGCGGCAGTAGGTCCCTCTCCACCGCTTCAATATCAAAATTGACTTCGTGCAAAATCACCTCACGACGTAGCGGCATAGTTTGCAAGACTATTTTCTGATATGGGTGAACCTTTAGCGACAAGCATCTTCGTTTACAGTTCCATCGTTTGCTGCACGGGCGCAGCACAGCGCTATATTTGATAATGTCAATCAAATGCGTCGAGGTTTCTGAGTTCCGTTTCGAAGTCATATTTCAACGTAGGACGACTGAGGCGTCAACAATCATTCTGAAAAATTTAGAGAGACAAGGAAAAGAAGGGATGACGGTCACACGAGAAGAGAAATTGTAGTTTTATGAAGTTGATGGTTATTTTGTTGCACTTATTGTTGATGTGGAATTGTCTATGATGATCATCGAGCGCGCAAAGTTAGAGGTTGTCGTTCACTTGAATCACAAGTTTTGTGCTTCTCGTCGTCGCGAAACTTCCATCAAGCGGTCGGGATGGAGCTTCCCCGGCATCTGCCACAAGTACCGCTGGACATTTGGGAGAATGTGAAATGGATACTGAAGTGATTGAAAGCTGATCCAACGAAACGAGGGCTTGGCAAGCTGCATGATCTTTGACCAGTTGACAGCAGCGTTGATTGAGGTTGAATCTGTGGTGTGCGACTCAACGAAGACGAGTGTTTTGCCGTTGTCCTCGGCTCGATAGAAGACACTCAAGAGTGGGGCAATAGCAGGAATCGAGGGAGAGTCGATATGATATGAAATTTCCTGAAGAGTATTGTCGAACGGGTCCATGACCTTCATCAAGCCCTCCAACTCTTCCTTTTCTTCACTCTCGATTCCATCAACTGTCACTTTAAGCCGATGAACGGCTGAGTTGCGCAATCCTTCGAGTACAGAATTCACCATTTCGTAGTTCTGAGAATTATACAGGGCGCGACACACTCGAATCCATTTTCGATAGGCCGTTCGACGGACTTCGATATCCGTTGGGAGAACGACAGTCGAAGCAACCCAAAGTTGAAATTGAGTGCTGAAATCGATGAGAGCTGTGAGGTTCCTCGTGAGGTGACGAAGACTAACGTTGTCAGTCCATGCGTTATGCAGAAGTTCACGAAGGTGCACTTCCTCGAATAGTGCAAATGATAAGAGGCAAATTTGTCGACACAGCTCATGGTCGTCAACATCTAGGACTGTTTGAATGACAGCAGTTGCACTGAATCGTGGAACAAGCGAGCCGTCGTGCTGCGGCCGCGGTCGTGGTTTCAGCTGTCCGATCCGGCGAGCGGTGCCGTTCGCAACTGCGTCGTGCACGGCAGTGCGCAATTCGGAAATTGATGCAGAAATATCAGTGGTAGCTTTTGATGATTGTAGTTGTTGCTGTTGCTGCTGTTGCATTGAAGCATTCACACAGAATGCGGAGAGTCTCTCCAGTGCTGTGACGGTGAAGTCTGCTGAGTTCAAGAGCAAGTAGGATCTGAGAACAGATAGTATTCTGCGTTGAAGTTCGACAACACGCAGGTCAGAAAGGAGCAAATAACGCTGATGCGCTGCAATGGTCTTAAACATTTTCATGGAGAAGGTCAGCATGACATCAGGGCAAACGAACAAAGGCGCCATGATGAGGAACACGTTGGTAAAATTGAAATCAGGTTTACCATCAACATAAGGAGCGTCTTTTTCCGAAACGATCAACTTCTCCAGAAGAAGTTCCAGTGTTCCACCAGCAGCTTGTGAGACGGAATCGACTTGAACAAGAGTAATTTCAGTTTCATTTAGGTGCTCTGAGCGCCACGGCAAGTCGTCATCGAAAAGTAAGCTTGTCCTGCGGGCTTCTTCTGCGATGATCAAGTGGAAATCAAGTTTCTCAGTGGAGTCCTTTGGAATCGCGAACGATGCGGCAACCGGTGTGGATTGGCGAAATGCATCAGCTGCCCAACTAAAACCATTCACAATGAGATATTCGTGCACAATAGATGAAAGGTGAAGGTGCTCTCCGAAGGTCAACGGCACCCCCGCTGTGCCTCCAATCCCTCCACCCCCTCCTCCGGCGGTGCTGCTGCTGCTCGAAGTGGAGAAATGATTCTTCATTACGGTGCGATATTGCAACGCGTGCTCAATTTCATAAATATCACGGCGCTTGGAAACAGCAGGCGTCGTTGCGGAGGAAGTTGCGGCACCGCCTCGGTTACCAGCTCCTCCTTGCATTTGCTGAAGTGCCCAAACAGAATTGCCTCGAGGTCGATGCTGAACCGTAGATTTATGAGATGACAAGCCACCAACGCCGCCAGCAGCACCAGAGCCTCCGGCTTTTGCCGCTGGAATATTTATTGGAGACCCAATTTCCTCCTGAATAATTTCAGAGTCGGATGAGCCACTGCCACTACCATCGTCGCTAGGTGGTCGAAAATCATCGTCTTGCATTCTTGAAATAGATCTATTGCCTTACGAGCCTTCCACACCATTTCAATGGAACACAAGGGAGGAAATTTCTCTTAAAAAACTGTGTCGACCTTTTCAATTCTTTTTGCAGATTTTTTTTTTAAAAATCATACACAACAATGATACAACTCTTTGTGAGAGTTCCTGTGGCGACCAATGAAGAATCTTTGAATTTCAATTCTTACTGTTGGTTCGAGAGTTCTTTCGACGAGATTGCAGAGGAGATGGTGGACGAGGGATTGGTGCCCACAGGGTTGACGGAGGAAGTTCTTTTTCATCAAGTGCCTGTTGCTGTACAACGCGAGTGAGTGCCGTCGTAAGAACAGCTCGAGAAGAGCACTCGTCGTGAGCCGAAGGAATGTTAACGCGCACATACGGGACGTTCACGTTGGCAAGAAGTGCTGCGGTGTCCGCGGTGACTGTGGTGGAGTCACGAGCCATGGTAGCCCCTTTTGGTTTCGAAGATGATGATGAGACGACAGCGATTTGTCCAGTGAAAGAATCCAGCGACTGCTTGAGGAGTGGTCTCTTAATAAAAACAGAACCAATGATCGGGGTTTGTCCTTCAGGCACGCTGGGCGTCGTTGATTTGCGATGTTGCGGCGCTGAGGTAGGCCGCGCCGCCGCACCTTGCCCAGGAGCGCGAGCGCTTTGAGGACGCCGAGGAGATCGTTCAGCTAGAATCACGGTTTTGTTAGAGGAGGAAAGAGGCTCGAAATTTGCCGCGGAATAGTTGGTGGTGTTCTCGATCACCAATGTTTGGTGAGCGGCAGCATCGTCGACACATACAACGTTGGCTTTGGGGCCAGCGTTCGCTCCGTTGATTGGTGTGTCACCGGACGAGCTGATCATCGAAAACGAACCAAAAAGCGTTCCAGAAATGGCAAACAAATCAGCGGCGGCGGGGGCAGCAGAATCGTTCGCAGGAGGGTGACGAGAGAATGACATGATTCGTGATTGACGACGGGTCAACATGGATCCTCGCCTCATGGTCGAGTCGGGACTTCCCCCCGTCCGTCGAGCGGCAACTCGTCGCCGGAGCTTCGCAAAAAATTGATGAAGTAGAGAAATCACTCGACGTGATCGAGCTTCGTTGGTGACTTTTGGAAGAGATTCTAGTGGCCATGGTGTCATCTGCTGCGTCAGTAATGTTAGCACGACGCCGTGGCGATCAACGATAACGCACATGCAATCCTCTGAGGTGATTGCAAAAGCGTTCCATTGCTGCAATGCGGTGAGTGACGCAATTCCTGGACTACGTTCCCCGGAGGTGGGTAAGGAGGACGAGAACACATCTTTTCGTGAAAGGAGTTTTTGGAAGTATTTTTTCCTCACTTCTGGAGCTGTTGGGTGTACAATTTTCGACCCAACTTTGAAGATCGTCACGAGCCCTTCGTCATCCCCGACAGCAACATATCCTTCATTCATGCCAAACTTCTTCGCGATTGAGATGCCTGCGCAATGCCGCACGTTAACGCCACTTGGAAACGGGAAAATTGAGTGCAACTGCATCGCGTCGAAGTTTGCGTTGAAGACAACAATCTCGCCATCGGATCGGAAAAGGAACATCACACCCAGCTTGCGAAGGAGCACAAGGAACGTAATTAGCGGAGTTGACGAAGAAAGCGACATTGAGGCACCTTGTCGTCCTCCTTTGGCCATCGGTGATGTTAGCGCGACAGAGTTAAGTACATTGGAAATCCCAGGTGGAAGCAGTGCATCGCTGCATGCTCCTTCTGGAAGGTCTACATGATACAGACAACCGTCGTCACCACCAATCCACAATTCTCCATCAGTCGTTCCAAATTCAATTGCAGTAATCTTCTCGACTTTCTGAGGAAGGACAATGTGCGACGGAATCATCGGGTGATGCCAACAGAATAACTCTCCATGAGCCGAAAGCGACACTACAAACGGTCTTGCATCAAAACTTCCAATCATAGATTTTCGGAGCGGCACTCCGTCATCAAATGCTTTGCAAATGTGTGTGATCGATCCAGTTTCTGTGTGCACAGTCACAACTCTACCGTGGGATGTTGAGAGCAGTGCTCTTCTTCCTCTATCAGCGAACATGGTAAATGATCGAATCGATTCACCAGGAAGCTTCCAATCAACTGGCTGCACGGTAAGTTGGCCTCGCGCTTCACCTTGGTTCCACTGTGTGATGGTGCTGTCGGCATGCAAAGCAAGAATCATCCCAGACTGAAGATCGAAATCAACACCGACTGCAGACTCAGACGCCATTCGACGGAGAAGAGCATCCGTTTTCGCAGACACTGAAAGGAGATGAGTGCCGCTCACAATTAATGATGTCACACCAGGGGCAGCCCATGGAGAAATCATCATCGACCCAACGTGCTGTCCACACTTGGCGCCAAGGCCACCAACTAAAGCAGCTTTCTGCTGTTGCTGTTGAGACCCACCAGTTCGCAGCAATGATGTCGACTGAAGACAACGCATCATGCGCAAGTCCCAAATTTTAAGCTTTGCAGTCGAATCTATGCTCGCTAAAAGGACTGCACCACCTTGACCATTGTCAAGCAAACAGACACTACGAATCGCGTCCTGGTGTCGGTCTGCTGAATCAATCAGTTTCGAAGGTTTCGCGTTGTTAGAGGTGTAATCCCAAACACAAGGCTCTACGTCATATCCACCAGTTGCGATGAAAGAGTAGGGTTCACAAATGGCAAGGGAAATCATTCCACGTTTCGATGTAAACCGCTGAATCTCAGAAGTTGTTGACAAAGATGATCCACCTCGTGTCCCGCGTGTGACGTCGACTATGGCGGCGGTGCCGTCTAAGCTGCAAGACGCAATTCGAATACCTCCGTGGTCCATCGGTTGAAGTGCTTTCACTGCATCCGTGTGAAGTGGCTTTCGAGAAGAAGAAGAAGCATGGGAGCCACCAGCCCATGTCTTCGACAGCAGAGAGTCAAACGCAGCTCGATCACCTTTCTTATAATCTGTGATCATGCTGTTGGAGAACCGCCAGCATGAGACGTCGCCGACGGACGATCCAGTGAACACTCTATCCGACTTGCTGTGCGCGCACACAGCGGTAGGAACCGCAGAACACTGATGCTGGAAAACGACATGCCAACCACTCCGAATCGACGCAAGACGAGCATCACGACTTGACCAAACTCGAAGAATCTTATCCGCGTGCGCGGTGATCAGAAGGTCGTCAACGGACGAGCTATCGAAGTCAAGAATTTCTGAATGTGAATTGATTTGTTGAAGAGTTGCACTAGTCGCTAAAGACGAGCTGCAACCTAGACTCTCCTGCGCGTTGAACTGCTTGTCGATAAAGAAAAATCCCTTGGTTCTTGAAAGTGCACCAAGGTATTTCTTTGCTCGGTTACCACCAGACAATTTACGGACAAACGTTGGAGGCTCAAAATCTAGAGTAATCGTATTTCTGCCGCCGCCACCCCGTGAGGCTTCGTCAGCCCCGTCTCCTGCGGCGGCCTCTCTCGAGGCCACGTTGTACTCTTCTTCGTCTTCTTTATCGCCGCGAAGAAATTCTTTCAGCGCAGAGGAACCACCCTCGTCGTCAACAATAGGCGCAGCTCCACTCTTGAACGTAAACGTATGGTCGACGTCAAAACGCTGGTCTTTGGAGAGTTCACTCGTGGCTGCGCGCTGTTGCAGGAGATAGTCTGTCATATCCTTGAAGCTCACAGCCCCGTCATCGTCTCGATCCATTTCGTAAAATGCAGAAAAAAGTAGTTTCTTGCAATTTAGGAAGTCGTCACGGGGCATACTTTGTCCACTGCGTTGAAGGGAGTACAGCCTCTCACTCCAACCAACGAAATATTGTATGAACTGGAACAACGTTAACTTTCCATCCTTTGATGCAGAGAAACCTTTCGACGAGGGCTGTGGTGGCAAATGAACGAAAGAAGGTTGTTGCGTGGTCCGAACAGCGCTTGTTTTTGTAAGTGAAGATGGTATACCGCGATTCGATTTCTTGACGTTTACGTTTGTATCGATGTACCTTGATGGATCATCGAAGGCTTGCTTCGTCTCATCACATAGTGCGAGCTGTAACAAGTCTGCGGCATGTTCGACCCACTGGCCGGTGTGCTTGGGGGATGCCGGTGCTGGTGGACGGAAGGCCATGGAAGGGGCCAGTGCTAGACCTGGCAAGGAATTAGCGTGGCTAAGATGTGATGTGGTTGTATGACGTGCAGTGTTGTTGTTGTTGCTAAACGCGACGAAGGGCGACGACATGTTTGAGGTAGATTCATCTTCGTCTTGTAAGATTCGTGTGACAAACGAGACTTCACCAGGACCACCAAGGAGGGTGGCCATTATCACGCTAATCAGAATCACACGGAAACACTTCTAACAGTTTTCTATCTATTGATGCAATCTAGAGTTGTTTTTCCTAACTTCTGACTCGCTTTTTAGAGGTGGTTGCACACGTTCACAAAAAAATTGAAACAAATTGCACATTGGTCCATAGTTCCACTATTCGACATGAGAGAAAAAAATGAAAAAAAAAAGTAACTCAGTTGCCAATTCGCACAAACTATCTCAATCCACTTTCTCGGTTGATAATAGCAGTGCATGCAGCAGCAAATCTGCGAGCAATTCCCGGATACGGCCCTTCGGGAACGTTAAAATACACGCAGTTTGCCGCCATGTTCCAAATTGCTTGCTCCAGTGCTTGAGGCGTTCGAATACTTCCATCGTAGATAGATGTCCTCACGGATGAGATTGAGACCGGACGGCGAACTACTGAGGCATAATTGTTGGACGACATCACCGTGTTCACCACACGCGGGCCAACTGGCTCCTCAAATACGTCGAAGCCCTCAATAGCCCGAAACATTTGCACGATGTCCAGCAAGTTACCGGGGCTCATTTCTCGTGATTTTGCTTCTCGTCCGCGCACTCCTATCGAGTATTGAGTCGCGGAGGAGGTGGTAGTGGCGTCTTTGGAGCGGCTAGTCATAATAACTTCGTCTTTTGTTGAAGTAGGCTTTTGGTGGTGGTGCCCAGCGGCGGAGCCTGCAGAACTAGAAAGCGCCGCTGCTGCAGTACTCGACGACGAAGCGAACATCGCAGGCTCTTGAACAAATTGAACACCATCAACTAGAATCACCATCGACTTGTATTTTTGATTTGTTGCTGCGATTGCTTGAGCCTTCGCTTTCGCAATTGCGTGTCCACCATGTTCACGAAGAAACGCCAGATAAATACCTTCAAGTTGAGTTGGAGTCATGTGAAGTCCTGTTGCGCAATACACGCGAGCAGCAAGGTGTATCCAATTGTTATGTTCAGCGTTGTCGGGGTCGACTGAGTGCATCAACAGGATGGGAACGAGAGCCTCTTCGCCCGAAACAGTCGGTGGAGGCGGCGGCGATGCTTGACGTGGAGGCATCGAAAAATCGAGCTTCTAATGAACGAAAGCACAATAGAAAATAATAAGGGGGCATTAAACTAAAACAGGTGGTGGTTACACAACTCGCTTGCAACAAAAAATCCCAACTTTGAGGTGAAGAATCTGCATTGATAGCATTAATCGGTTGTCTTTCCTCTTAAACTTCCTCCACGTCGTCGGTAGCGGAATCTTGTTGTTCTCTACTTCGATTCGATTCTTCGCTTGCTTTTCGGAGGCTCTTGCTGGATGGAAAATGTCTCGCGCGGCGATTTCTTTTTCATTGACAGTGGATTGGCACCCTTGGAGGTTGTGATGCTGCTGCTTCCGCAGCAGGATTGCCAAGTTCACCTGGCGACTGAACTGAGGAAGCAGCGACTAAATTTAGAGGCGTGAGAGCGCGAGGCTTGCGCTCTGCGAGTCGTTTCTTCCCAGTTTTGTTATTAATGCCGAGAGATTCAAGGAAGGCGGCATCGGCTCCAGATAATGAAGGCCGGCGCTGCTGAACAAGACGAGTTGTCGTCGGTGCAGCAGGTGCTGCGTCCCTTAGATTCGTCGAAGCGCTGCTGCTGTTGTTAATCTCAATCCAAATAGCAGTTGGCTTGAATGTGGCACGAAGAATTGCCGCAGCAGGTGGAAGAAGCGCTCTCAAATCGTGCGATTGTGTGGCAACGAAATAAAAAAAGTGATTCTTGTTGGCTGACAACGTTGATGACGCGGCAGATGAGTTTTTGATTGTGGCTGCAATTGCCTTCAACTCATTGCGATCGACGGCAGGTGCTTGAGGTGCCTCAGCAGGAGGGGCAGGTGATGTCGTTGCTGACGATGGTTCACGTGGGCCACGCGTTGCTGCATGATTGTTGTTGCTTGTTGGTTCTGCAGGAACTAAAACACAATTCGTCGTCGCATACTCTAGCGCTTTAAAGTGTTGATGCCTTTCGAGGTTTCGTATTGTCTCCGGAAGAACATGCATCACGCAAGCAGCACCAAGTCCGCTGTCCGAGATGAGTGATCGCACACTTTCGACGTCCGACTGACCCACAACTGCTCGAAGGAACGTTTCGTCACACAAAACATGGTAAGGGTCTTTCAGAGCATGAGCAGCTTGGATTGTACGAAGAGTTTTTTTGTTGTTGTGGGTGCGAAGTACTCTGCGCTTCATATTCTTCTAGAGAGTGCTTCTTAGCAGAGTTTAAACATTGAGAGGCGGAAACGGATCGGATTGAATCAAATTAGAAGCAGTTGTTGTATGTTGTGATCAACACTACAGAACGAAAAAAAGTTTTCTGAAACACGAATAATTTCATCTCTCCTTTTCTCTCACTCACTCAAATCACAGTGAGACTGAAAATTGTTCGCGGCGATTGTTGGAAAATGGTTGAGAAGGTTTTGTAAAGACACACGCGTTTTGTTCTTTTCTTTGCAAAAGTAGCTCGAAATTTCGACTCAGCTGGTTTCAAAAGGAGAAGAGTGCAGTCACAAAAGCTGTTGTCGGGATAATACTGAGTAAGCGTCGCTATTCAGCACTGCACCGACAAATGCCTGCAAACAGAAATTGAGCTGCCTGTCGTCAGGCAATTAGTTGGTGTTGACAACGGGGTATGAGGTGTCGCCGAGGAGACCGCACATGCCGCACACCCAGAGCTGAGCTGGGCCACCCTGGCAGCCGTAGCCGTCCTGAGGGTCAACATCCCAACCGCACTCGGGGGTGGCCTGACGGAGAACACGGATGAAGCCAGACTCACCGTAGATGGGGGACCAGGAGTTGCGGACGATCCAGTAGTCCAGGTTGAGGTCGTCGTCGTGGCCATATCCGACGAGCTGCACAACATGGTCGATGGAGATGTTGTTGGCGTAGTTGCAGCCGGAGAAGATGCCGGACTCGTAGTCGCTCCAGGTGGACGCATCAACATTGATGGCAAGGGGGCCGACTGTGGCGAGGGTGTTGAGGACATCGTCCTGAGAGTTGGAGGTGAGCTTGACGTAGCCGGTCAGCTTGATCTTGGGGTCGCTGGTGCCGTCGCAGACGCCGGTCGTGCCGTTGTAGGCGGTGTAGGGGTACTCCCACTCCTGGGTGAGTCCGGCGCTAGCGACGTACTGGAAGGCGAGTTCAGCAGTCGAGCCCATGCAGCCACCGGTACCACCGCACTGGTCGGGGTTGGGGGCGCAGGCAGTGACCTGCTGCTGGCTCAGAACGAAGAGCTCGTTGGTGGCAAGAGCCCAGAAGGTCTCCATCTGCTCAGTCGAGCCGTGGGCCCAGCAGCTGCCGCACATGCCCTGGTCCTTGACGGCGGTCAGGACTGAGGGAATGCTGTTGCGGTAGTCAACAGCGGGGGGAAGCTGGGCAAGCGTCTTCTTGGGGACGTGGGGGAGCTGGAGGCTCTTGTCGGCGAGGTGTCCCATGGCGCGGGAGCGGCCACCGTTGAGGCGCTTGAACTCCTCCTCGGTCCAGTCAGCCATGTGGTTGATGCCCTTCTTCCACGAGAGGCCAGCGGCGTTGTGCGCCTTCACGTCCACGAGCTTCTTGTTGAAGAGGACCTTGCGGCGAGCGAACTCAGCAGCAGAGTTGTACTTCTTGCCGAAGTCAGCGACGTACTTCTCGAAGGTGTAGCCCTCCAGCTGGTGGGCACGGGGGTGCGAGGCGACGGCGGAGGCCACCAGCAGCGCGGCAACAATAATAGCCTTCATAGCCTTTCTAACGGTGACCACAACCAAAGTGAGGTATGTATCATGGGGGTTTATGCCTTTGCAGGCGGGTTAGAGGAAAAGGAAAACAAATACAAAAGGGGAGGTAAAAAGAGACTACGACGTACATTAAGTAGACACCATGTCATCATCATGACAAACGGATCCAAGAAAATGATCCTTCATCATCGCGGGATTCTACGAAATTGTTCTTCTTTTTGGGGTGAATTTTCTTTGGGAGCCGAGCAAAGTGATCGATCCAATGGGTTTAGGAGTGGAGCAACACACAAATTTGCTTTTGCGGCGGGCATCTACGTGGTGTGATTTAGGAAACACAAACAAAACAACTTGAACACAATCAAAACCAATCGACGTTTCTTTCAGGCAGAGAAACACACACACATCCTACCTTTACCTCCACGGGCGTGCAAACACTTCATTTCATTGAGATGTGGCCATCAGCACTTGGGGGACGCTTTGAGAAGGGCACTGCAGGACATTGGTGAGTGATACGAGATCCAGGAGCTGGGGCTGGGTAGTGCACTGCCTTCGTCGTTTTGAAATCACGATCATCAAGCATTGCTGATCCAGCAGTGCTTGGACGCTGACGAGCGTGGAACAGTCGCTCATACACAGATTTCTTGGGAGGGAAATATTCTTTGTACGTCGTGTTCCCGTCTAACGGCGCACCACTTCGTGACAATGTGACTTGATGAACAGAAGGAGATGATCTTTGCAAACTGCCGCTGCGCATGAGTGCCGCCACTGGTCCTAGCATTGCCTTGTTGGTAGTTTCGTACACTCCGTATGCAGGCATGGCATCCATCGCGCGACGGGGGGCTGCAGAGGAAGTTCTTCGAGTCGCAGCTGCTTCATAAGCTGGGTAGTCGTGGCGTTGTGTTGTGGTCCCACTGAAATTTCCAACGGATGGCTGGTACGTGCCTAATGGAATAATTGGGTTAGTCTTCTCGTAGTTACTCAAGTCTCGCGATTGAATCGAAAACTGTTGATTCGTTGTCGTAAAATGATTGTTCGGCGTGGGCGTGACGATGGCGACTTTGGATGGAGCATATGGCCGTTGTTGTTGTGATTCCTTTGGTGGGTACTGAACTCGGTATGTTGTGACTCCGTGGAAGGGGAGAGGCTCAGACATGCCAGGGCAATGATGACATCCGCAAGTGCACGAGCCGCAGACGCAGGAAACACCACCAGCGACTCTAGGAATATGAACTCGGTGCATAGCTGCTGTCATTTTTTTTTTGGGGACTCAGGAAGAACAAAAAAAATGTGTGATGTCTTTTTTTCCACCCTTGCACGGATAGGTTTGCTGTGAGATAGTGTTATTCTTGCGTTCGAGTGAAATGCACTCAATTACTTCGAAAACCAAACACAAGAGAAGAATCTTCTGAATTAGCAGCGCGTCATTGAAAAAACAACAGAGGATACTCACGCAATAACACAGAACCCATGGAGGGGTAAAAAAAGTCTCACGCAGGATTGCACAAGTTGTAGAAATGCTCCTCTGCGTCATTGTAGTAACATTGCCCCGTGGGATATGCGCGGCCACCCACTCGTTGACCGCGCACACAGTCTTCCGATGAAGAAAAAGGGAAGATGGCAACCATTTGCTGATCGGTGAAGCAGTGGTACGAGACTGCAGAGACGATGACACCACTGCCACTGCTGCTCTCACTGCTGCTGCTGCTGCTGGACGGCATCAAGCACTCGTCACACGCACCGCTGAAGGCCATACTGCAGCCATTCGGCATCGTGCAATCAGCATTCGAACACTGCATGCCTTCCACAACGTAGGACGAACTTTGATTGGTTGGCGGCACCGACGATGTCACCAGAGTTCCCATGCGACTAACGTAGTCGTTCACTTCGTACGTGCAAGTTGCTGGGAAGAGGATTGACGATACGGGGCGTCCAGAGCAATCAGAAGTCTCAAACTCATGGCGTTGGACACCTTGGTTGCTAGCAAGCGGAGTCACAGAAATAAATGTCGCAGTCTTCTTTTCAACGGTAGTACCCTTGTGAATGATCTGCCGTCGAGGGGGAGATCCCACAGATGAAGAATCGAGGTGAAGTCCTTCGGCACTCACGCAACTGTCGATTGGAATCACTTCAGTGACACATGTAGGGTCTGATGCTCGCTGGCATGAATTGGACACAGAACACTGCGTTAATAATGCAAACCCTTTTGGTGGGCCAAGCGGAGTAGGTGCGGGAGTGGTAGGGACAGGCGTGGGCGCTGCTGTGGTAGGCGGCGGAGATGTTGGGACACGAAGGAGAGTGCTAGTGCTGCTGTTCTCTAACGTGACTAGATCAGAAAACATGGTGCAATAATAGTTGCTAAATACTGCACCCACGCACAGTGATGTCTGACTGCAGAGGTTGCAACAGTCTGCAGTGGAGACTGTAAATTTACGAGGACCGATGAGAATGCCACTGGAAACGTTGGTATCAGTGATCGCACTACAAGCTGCTGAAGCACCACTTGGCTGTAGTGCTCCTACAACACAGAAAAAAGAAGTTGCGTAGAGGCACGCAAAGAATACTGACGCAAAGCGTCGGAATGAATTGCAATTCATTTAATAACACGCGTCTGCGCCTTTTCTCAAGATGCTTTACGTTAACACAACAAATGCACGCAAAAAACCGAGACGGTTCAACAAGAACAAAGAGCAGTTGCGCACAAAAGATCATATGTATTGCTGTGTTGTTGTAGTGCAGCAGATGGCCTTCTCAATGAGCTTCTCAAACGAGGGATGAAAAGAAGAGATGTTTAAACATCACAGCCGTTTTTTTTCCCGGACAGATCTCTCATTCATTTCCTCAAAAAAAAAGCTTCATCAAATAAAAGGACGACACACGCAAATAGGAGGGGAAACAAGACAGAAGACGCACAATGTATGAAAAAAAAAAGAAAAGTTGGGTATTTCCTTCTCTCCATTCGTTGAAGTGCTCTCGTTTCTTGATTTTTTCTTTAAACAGCATCATTCATCTCTCTTGTCACTTTCGCTATGACGGGGGACGGCAGCACACAAAAAAACGCTTCTGTTGTCGTGTTTGTAAACACTTGGTCTTCACGAGATCCGATCCCCCTTTTTGTTTCTTTTTTTTGGGGAGTGGTATTAAACTCCCCGCGTTTCCAAACATCTCCAACACTGACTTCTTTCACTTTGTTCATTGAATGCCGTTGGGTCGAGGAGCACTGCCGTGCATCTCAGTGTCGGTTGGAAGCGACATGTACTTGTTCTTCCCCCTTCGGCGAAGCACCGCTGCTAACGTTATCAGCAACACGGCAACAACGGTAAGGAGTGCGAACACCACAGTGCTGTATGAGACAGTGAAGGACGTTCCTCGCGACATATGGGCATTGGCATCGCTAGTAATGGTAATGTTATACACCAACGCAGGCGACAGCACACCACCACCATCATCGGCGTAGAGCGTGAAGTTGTCGTACTGGGGATACGTCCAACCCTCACGGCTGTCTACTTTGTAATAAAAGCGAGCGGTCTGGCGAGAGATTGCACCCTTGGGGACACGCATAACGGAGCCAGTTTTCACAATCGTCAAAGTACCCACACCAAATCGCAGATCCTCGAAGTACAAAACGCCTTTTGACACGCCTTGCGCAAGTCGGAACTGGAGCAGGTCGTCTTCAAGGTCTTCTGCGGTCACGTCAATCGTTTGTGTGACCCCTGTTGGTACTTCTAACGCGCCACCTCCAGTGATGTAGTCGTAGTTCCAAAACGGTGGAGTGTTGTCACGAATCACGCGCACTCGCACTAACTCGGGAAGAGGTGCGAGGACGCCTGAGGATGTGAGATTGTAAATCATTGCACGGAACTGGAAGTTGATTGTGCGCGCTCGGGCCGAAGGTACGACGAGCACAGTGTTCTGCTTATCAAGCCACATACCGACGACATTGTCGCGCGACGTGTTTGCGAGCCGATCGCCAGTGTAAATGCGATTGCCATCTTGGCGGAACTGAAACATGCGGAAGTTGACCTCCGCACCGTGGCGGCGATATTTATCAAACTCAGGAATCATCACCGCTTGGTTCGTCGCGTTTGACAACACACATTTGATGAACGTTTGTTGCTGGCGATCGAAGTTCAAATTGCGAAGGTCATTGACGGTGTAGCGGCATTCAACGACACGTTTGATGGCTTTGCGGAATGAAATCGTCACACGCTGGACTTCGCTCATTTGTCCTGCATCATTGAAGAAATGATACTCAAATGTGTCGGTGAAAGTGTTAAGCGTGGTGCCTTCTGGGAGGCTCGCAGGGGCTTTGTACAAGATCCAGAAACGTGTGCTTGTTGTGAGACCCTCCTCTGCCCACAATTCCTTTCGAACAACTGTATCACCGGAATTGACGGCAGCGCCACGGTAGTCCTCACAGTTACGACGAACGCAGTAAGATCGAGCTTGACCAAGGAGGTTGACGCGATACATTCTGCCTGCGTCGTATGGGGCATCTTCAGTCAGTTGATAGATCGAGCCATAAGTTGGGCTCGTTGACAGAATTACAGACGAGGGCTTGACGATTGTCTTGTTCGCAGTTCCCCACAGTGGTAAGAGGGTGTACCCGTTCAAGCGGACAATTTCACGACGAACGTTAAGCTTCGCATCATTAACGACTTGTGCATCGTGTTGCATGACGATAAACGTGACCTTCCCGACGCATGACATCCCATCAAAATTCTGAACGCGGAAGAGGTACGTCTCGTTGCCGCTAGTCCGCTTCATTGAGGGACGGACTTGGTACGACAAGCGGTTGTCCTTGTCGGAGAAGTAGCTCCCAGGCTGCAGGCGGATTTTGCGTTGACGTAGCAAAGTCGTGCGAGAGTAGAGGAGATCACCGAGAGGCTTCGCAGGAGTCTTCATGAGGATCAACTTTTGCACAGTGCGAGCATTGGGGTTCGTGAAGTTCAAGACAATGTCCTTCACTGGGCGGTCCCAGAACACAGGTGAGATGACCACATCACCGCAGACAGGGGAACCCTTCTTGTCCAGAATAATGTTCACCTTGGCGGGGGCGGATGTAGCGAACTTGTCCTTCACAATGTACTCTAGCGAGACAGTAGTGGCATTGGGAACAAGTGTTGGGCTGACTTGGTACACAAGAACAATGCGAGTCTTGGGCCCGACGTAGAGGGTGATCGGCAGCGACGAGGCGTTGAAGCCAAACTCTGGAAGCTGTGTGGTTGTCGTGTCCATCACGTCATGCACTTGACCAAATGCGGGGAGCTTTGTGATAATGAAGGTTAAGTTCGAGTCGGGAATGCGTGTGGATCCCACCAACTCTAGCATTCTTGAGACGTCAAAATCAACGTTGTACACGGAGTTTGTGTTGTACGCACGCGGCTTCAGTGTGCCCCGCTCAACTCGCGTCAGAGTGACAAACGCAGGTTTTGAGGAGATACTGTTGTTTCGTGTTGCGGAATAGCTGAACGTGCAGCTCTCGCCGACTTGCATCTCAGGAGCGGGAAGCACAAGAACGCTCTGCAAAGCATCAACAACTTTAGTTGGAGCAGATGCGATGACGGTGCCATCGGCTTGCTTGACGATGCAACCATTGGTCGGGAGCGTTTCAATTTGAACGCTTAGCAAGGTACGGTCTTTGAGCGACACAATAGCGTTGCTTTGGCGGCGGGCGCGCAGCTGAAGTTTCAACGGAGTCGTGGAGTCGGTTGCCCTGAGGGTGTAGTTTTTGATGAGCAGTTCTCGAAGGGTGACTCGAATGGTAAGGAATCCGGTAACTTCATCACCTCCTTGAGCCACAGCACGAAATCCAATAGTATCCAAGCCCACCTTCACACCGTCAGCAGGAAAATCTGGGTTGGAGCGGTACGTGAAGGTGTTTCCGTCCGTCGACCCGCCAATCGCCACTTCATTGCCACGAACACCGACCAGGGTTCCATGTTCCGGGAGCTTGTTGATAAAAACCACACCACCTGGGGGATAATTTTTGCCGAGGATCCTTTTGAAGTTGAGAGGCGTCCCTGTATTTCTGTTTGCGGTAATAGTGTAGTTCTGCTGTGTCGCAGCAGAAACTCCCGTAGAATGGAAACAGGCAAGGAGAACGAAACACACTGCAACCAACATCGTGGCCGAGCTGTGTTGCATCATGTGAATGTGAGAGACTTCTCTAGCAATTATGATCAGATAAGAAAAACAACGCAAAACACTGAGATGCGGCTATTGCAGGAAAAAAAAAGGAGATGAAAACCATGCATCTACTGTAGAATAGTGTTGTGAATAAAAAAAAGCAGATGGACTTGACACCTTCACGCTGCAGCCGCAGATGATGAGGACTTGAACGTATTCGTCAAGTACAACTTCTCGGCCTCAAGGAACTCCGACGGAGCGTAGTACGTCTCCAACAGAGCAAGTGCTTTATCACGATACTCAGAATCGTGGCTGAGGAGAGCAAACCTCGTGTATTCTCGCACCAAGTCCACGTACTCGCCTCCATGGAGTTGAATGTTAAGATCCAGCGAGGCTTTCAGGTGCTCCACACACTTGGCTTGGTCACCTTGCAGGAGGTATGCTTGTGCCAACGCATCATGCGTCTTGGGGAGCATCATCTGCGGTGGACGAGGGGGCGGGCAAATAAATTTCATCACAATTTCGTAACTCTGTAAGAGAACGGTCACTGCATCGGTGAAATTTCCTTCGCGCACAAGTCGTCGACCTTTTTGGTAGTAGTCAGCGGCCTTGACATAATGTGCTTCGTCTTCCTTTCGGATGCACTCGTCCACGGCATTGCGGCATTCGTTGCAGGTGCAAGCGAATCCGTAATTCGCCCGGAGAGTGCGAATTCGACCCCTTGTACTGTGGACCTTCGTCTTTTCGATATTTCCGTAAGAAACGGTGAGTTCTTCGCCCTCCATGACCGGGCGAATGAGTCGAATGCAGAGTCTCGCAGAACTCGCGTGAGGGTTTCCTTGGAAAGAGAGATGGCAGTTGGGGTCACAGCTGTGATTGAACAAAGAACCTACGGAGTACAGTGCTTTGCCAACGGTGACTGTTACGAAGGAGTGAGACTCTGACGTGGAGATCACACGATCAACGCAGCTGATGTGTACTGCGTTGAGCAGCACCTGACGCAATGCCTTGCGCAGGCGCTCCGCGGCTTGAGCATCGGCAACAACATCACTCCCAGCGAGCATTGCAACTGCTGAGATTAATGTCTCCTTTCCGCCAACTTCAGCGAAGGGAACCAGCTCTCGAGAGAATGCACCAACCATAAGATCGACATGGGCACGTCCAAAGGAATTCTTTGGCATCACTGGATCAAACGGAAGTGACGCCGCAGTCGCCGCTGCTTCAGGGGCTTCGGGATCACCAGCAGTTGAAGAGGACAAGACGGCAGTGTGGCGTTCAACAACGCTCTCGACGCGCTTTACATTACCAGACCGAAATGAAGATGCAACAATGCGGAGTGCGAGAAGGGTGTCAACACTGCACAGCAGGTAGAAGGGGTGCTTGCTTTCACGTTCACCGTACAGGCTCCATTGAGCGTCTGCACACTGCGTCGAGCAGAACAACCCACGACTTTTCGCATTGACGCTTCGATAGTGCGCCGACGGGAAGAGTGCAGAAGTGCGATGCATGCACAACGAGCAAGCCGTGAAGAGACCTTCGCCGCGAGGGGCAACAGCGAAGGGCGTTTCAAGAACAAGCGTTTGAGGCTCCATCCTGCTTGTCGCAGAGATGAAGCGACCTTTGGCGTCTCGTTGGATTTGCATGTTCTGGCTAATGATTGAGGATGGAGGAGGCGTAAATGGCCCAGAAAAAGGGCGCGCAAGTGCTCGCAAAAGCTCTTCATCGGTCTCATTGACAACAGCTGTCATATCTTCATTGGCGGATGAATTCTCCTCGCGCTCTGCTAGAGACGCGAACCCAAGCTCTTTCAGACACGCTGCGCGCCTCTTACGCGCTTTCCAATAGTCAGCCTTCAGCTGTATGGCTGCATGAGAATCCATAAGCGCTTCACGAAGGCGCTTTTGCTGATAAAACACCGTAGCACGGTTATTCAACAGGACAGCAAGTACATCGTCAGACTTGGCGAACGTCATACCTTTCGTGTAATGAATAGCAGCAACATCGGCATCGCCTTTCGTGAAGTCCTCGTTTCCTTTCTGCTTCCATTTATCGGCGACTTCATCATTCAACGCAGAACTTTTCGACGCTGCAGTGAAAAATTCCTCTATCGAGTGAACTACATGAGGAAGCTGCTCTTTGATCGCTGCCACAACATCGGTGATTGCCATCACTCCGACTTCTCCTGGCACTGCGAGCTTACCGAGGGCCTCCAAACACGCAGCGAGATCACCGCCGTCGTGATCGGAAATATTTCGGGATGGTGGTGGTTGTTGAGGTGCGGCGCTCATAAATTTATACCTTGTCTACTTGGCTTAATAAGTGTTGGTACCTAGCTTCTTATCGCAAGTAGGAAGGGAGTTTGATTTCGAAAGAAAAATTCACATTTTTCATTTGAATCATGGTGAAAAAGAGCTGTGATTTTTTTGTTATCCAGAAAGCGAAACACAATCTCTCTTCACCGTAGCCACTCACAGGTCTCTCGTCCGATGCTTCAAAAAAAAAGCATCGTTTTCTTTTCGCCCTCCCCTACACCCTACAGCAGTACATACAGCTCGTGACGCTGGTATCTGTGCTCCTCGTCATCTTCCACAAGTGGATACGAATTCAATAATCCTTCAGGGTTTGCATGGTACACCAAGTTGTACGTCTTGCGGAAAATCTCACAGACCTTCTTGGACGGGTGGAACATCCCTTGGTAGAGGTACTGCAAAATAGCAGCGGACCCCACAATCAACCTGGCGGCTTCAATAAATGACAAAACCGCTACGATCATTTTCTTTCGTTCTTCACCAACTACTGCAGAGGTACCAGCAAGCAGCTCAACGATGTTTGGGTAAACAAAGTTCAACAGATGAATGGTGACTTCTTGGAAGCCGTCTTGTCCAGCAACAGCCATGAGGATGGCTCGGGAGGCCTCAACTGCCATTCGCCGGTGCTGAATGGACGTTTCCGTCAGTGATCGTTCTAGCAACGGGACGAGAGGCATCACGTAGTCTTTACCAATCGAGCCGGTGAACTCGAACATGTACCGAATGGCTTTGAGGACAGAGTGTTGCACAATTTGGGCGACGGGAAGGCCTTCACACGCACGATACTCGTTCAGCAAGAATGGAATGATGGTG
>CYKH01002209.1:0-13657 GCA_001460835.1 Bodo saltans | reverse complement strand
GATCTCAAGTAGTAGGGCTGGGCGGGGATGGCACGAACAGTGCCAATGCTGACGGGGTTCACAAAGGGCTGTTCGTTAAAGAACAGGTCAGCACCTCCAAAAGTAGAGGGCACAGCTATCATGAACCATATAAAAATCCACATAAAAATACATAACCACGCGATAGCTTCGTGATCGGTGCTGCTGTGGAGAGGTCCTTCGCGAGGGAAAACAGACACGAAGAACAAAAACGCGATGGTGCAGGGGAGCCAGGGAAACACATACACGTTCCACTTCTTCTGTACGTTAAAGTACTTGAGCAAGTGGCTGCAGGTGTACCCGCCAACAGCTGAGGCGCAGAAAACGTTGCAGATGGAGAGAAACGGAAAGTGTGGACTCAAGAACTTAAGAAATGCCACCAAAGTGCCGCAGATCATCGCAATCAGGTGCGCGCCGCTACCAACAAGGGCGGCAAGCAAAGCAGCGTA
Organism: Bodo saltans; assembly: GCA_001460835.1. Classification (NCBI taxonomy): domain Eukaryota; phylum Euglenozoa; class Kinetoplastea; order Eubodonida; family Bodonidae; genus Bodo; species Bodo saltans. The sequence continues at coordinate 13,190 of CYKH01002209.1, read as the reverse complement.
GCACGGGGGGCGGAACACGTCTGCGTGCAAATACTTCCACCCACTCTCCGCTTGATGCGCATTCGCGGGGATGTTGCCGCGGCGCATTTGCAGGTGGTCCCCAACCGGCGCGCGCACTAATAAGATGGATGCAATCAACGCGAGGATAGCAACAACTCTAATCGTATAGTGTCCATCATTAGCATCAGCGCGCTCCACCATTGGTTCAGGCTCTGCGTTGGCCAAGACAACTTCCGACAGTAACATCACCATTGATGTGAGATAGTGACATTTCACTGATTGCATATTCCACTTCTCTGTCAGTCTGAGATCGTCTGTCCTTTGTTGTTTCTTCTCAATAAAGTACAGAAACGGGAAAAGTAAGTAACTGTTACGTGTGGGGATGCACTTCGTCTTGTGGTCGCCGCGCTGAATCATCTCGACGAATGAACAAAATAAATCTACAAAAGCTGATTTGTGTACAAAAAATAGGGCGTACCAAACACTCAATATTCCTCCGCCTCTCTAGACACACACGTGAGAGTGCTTCTTCTTCTTCTTCTTCTTCTTCTTTTCTTTAACCAGCGAGGAAATCCACATCACCACCCATGATTTGCCCTGTTCGGGTCAAGACATGCAAATATGGTCGCCCGGTGAGCCCAACTTGCCCAACATCAAAGCGCGATACCTCACAGTCAGGGTCCTCAGCAGGTGACTGCCACGCCGGTGCTTGCTCGTATCCTGTGCGATACAAACGCAATTGCGATGCCGCGGCATCAGAAGGCACACATACAAAGATCGATCGAATTCCCTTGCCACCAAACCGAAGCTGTTGCACTGCGCAGGTGCTGACATATCGGCCGCACCTCTCAGGCACCGCACGGAACAGACGTGACGGGCCGGATGTGTTCTTGCTACGGACGTCCCACAGCGCAACATGTCCTCCCGCAGTGCCTACGCACAGACAGTGGTCCTCTGCGGAGGCAACCAGGGTGGTGATGTACGAAGCCCCAGCGTCGTCTGGTTGGACAGAGCTACACGAGGAGCGCAGCCACGAGCTGACCGATGCGTACGCAATTTCTGCTGCGGCATTCGGGTCCCAGAGGCTTACCTCGTCGCCTCGCCCAGTGGCGATCAGGGAGCCCCCGAACGAACACAGTGCAGACGCAGTGACGGATTCAGCGAGTGCGTATGTTGTGCTCAGCATCATTCTCGGAACAAACTTCAAAAAGGCACTTGAGGGGGTTAGCGACGAGGATGCTTCGGTAGAGCCCAAGATGCGTGACGCATCTACGGGGGAACGATTTCCTCGGCCAACCGCCACATGCACCTCCTCGTCAACATTGTGCTGCCCTCGTCGCTCACGGAGTGCTTGGTCCTCCTCGCGCTGGGCGGCCAGTCGCTGATGCTCTGAGAGGATATCCCGCAGACCAACCAGTCGCAGCACCGGTCCCACACAAGCAACACCGTAATCCAGCGGAGCGATGGATCGGATGGAGAAGCGCGGGTTGGTGGCGTCATACACACGACAATTGTTGTGGCAGTGGGAGGCGTCAAGGTATTCGAGACGATGAGATCGGTGATCACGCCCAGGCACCACACCTTGGTTCCAACTCACCCTCTCCCCACTGATGTCATCGTTGTTGCGCAGGGACGAAGCAGCGTGAAGTTGTTCGCTTGTGCTGAGATCGAAGAAATGTAGCGCGCCTCCCACCTGAACACTACTTTGTGAGGCAACACTGGCTGCTGCAACAAGGAACGGCGAATCCACCTCATCCTCGTGATTCTTTAACCCTTTTGCCACGACGGCATGAAAATAACTTCCGCCTCCGCCTCCTCCCTGCAAACTGCTGCTGCTGCTGCTACCACCGTTGCCACCAAGGGGCACCACTGCAGAAGGAAGTACCGCATCGCTGAACGCATTGTCACGCCACCAACGAGGCACAGATGATGTTCCGAATACGGTGGTGAAGGACGTGGTGGTCGGCGCAACCGTCGATGAGGTTTGTTGTCCACGAGAAAAAGAAGTTGTCGTTACCTGCGTCTTACTCGCCTCTCCCAACAACACACATTTGGAGCCAACACTGACGAGACACACCGATGATGCGGACGCACCGCTCGCAAACGGTGAAGGGCGTGCGGTACCCTGGAAATGCCTAAGTGGGTTCAAGGCGACTGAGGCGGCTACTGGGATAGACACATCCGTTTGATATAATGGTGCGGCTGCTGCTGCGGCTGCTGTTGAGCTGCTATTGCTCTCCCATTTTCCTTGATGATCACCAGTTGCAGTTGATGCCACTGATAATGACGGGGCACCCAGTCGCATGGATGTGTCGCTAAGATTTGGGCGCGTGAGTGCGCCAGCAACGTCGAAGCGTGTCGTGCTACTCTGGTTGGTCGTTGGAGATGTGGCTGCTGCCACAGCACTTGAAGAAGCAGCAGCGGTGGAATATTCTCCTTTATCATTCATTGTCTCATCGTATTTCGCTTGAAATTGGAACGACAGCGCGTCTCTCACTCGGATGACCTTACCAACGGCGCTAAACATCTCCGCAGCAGGAGTCGTAGTAGCATCAATCGATACTCTCGATGATGACGACGCCTGGGTGAGGGAACCAATGACAAACTCAGTGTTGTACACCGCGTGGTGTAGCACATCGAGTGCTTTCACGACAGCGGCTTGAATGTGCGCTAGAAGGACATCTTGAATTTCATTTTGATTGATATGAGCTGGTTGGGCGTCGTTTTCGACTGTGCCTTCAAACGAACCAGCTTCTGAGGGATCCGCTGTTTGTTGGTGCTGTTGACTTCCTGCCTGCTCAGACGGCATTGGTGCAAGCGGTGACCAGAACCACTTGATGTACACTGCAAGGGCGGCAATCGTTGCCGCCTCTGACCGCTCGACCACAGAGCTCGCGGGGTCGTCTAAAATTTGACGCCGAAGGTCCGCGATCACGTACGAACACCCCTCCACTACGTCTGCTGGTTTCAACACTTCGCTGAGAAGAAGCGCCAGTGACTTGGCAGAAGTCCGCACCGTTGATAATTTGCTCGAGTGGTGCTGTGCAGTCGGCTTCGTTGCACCTACACCTGGCCCACCTCGGACATTTGAAACAGGGAGCGTTGCGTTATCGCACCATAAAGCAAGTGCATCGTAGAGAGCCCTTCTCGCATCCTCACCTGACTCCATCGTGGTACTATCATTCACAATTGACAAGGAAGGCCGCGGTGGTAGAACACAGCACTCTAAGCACCCAAACCACAATCTCGATCGAACTTGCTCTATGGGCGGCAAGGTGCCAAGGTACCCTGATTGAGACCCAAACACACGCGGCACTTCGCTGCTGCTCGCCCACTGATAGTCCTCGCGGTGCGCGGATTGGGCGCCACCACCATTCGCTGCTCGTGGGCTGTTGTCTTCTCGATGGTGGTGGTTGTGGTGGTAGCTGTGTTGATGCTCATCTCTAAAATGCGTCGTGTTGTGAGCCGCAGTTCGCTGCTGGTGTTGGGGGGACGGAGTGATGGTTGGCGCCGTACTGCGATGATCCAAAGGGGCTGGTGACGATGACAAGTGCTGCAACCGATGATGCAGGAGTTGTGCGTTTGGTCCAACTGTCGTGGAGGACAGCATGGGGGCTTGAGATGTCAATGATAATGCCCCAACATCGTTGGTATCGTGCTCCGAAGGTACTTCACCAGAAGCAGCAGCAGCTCGTGGGGATAGCTCTCCAAGATCGTCAAACAGCTCCCCAGCCAGGGACATGGAAGCGGCGGCCGCTACCGCAGCAGTTGTGTGCGGCAACGTCGACAATAAATTATGGTGAAGCGAAGGAAGTAGCACTGCGGCGAGGACGCTCATTTTCAAAGGAATATTTCTGTCGTGATACTCTTTCTTTCTTTTCGCTCTTTGAGGTTTCTTTCAAGGCTCGATCGACAATCCTACTAGAGAGAGCAAACAACGAAGTGTGAATGAGAGAGAGAGGGGGTATCATCCACTTGCAGGATACAATCGATGACATTGTGATTTCGCGCATTGTTAGTTAATATTGTGGGCTTATGATGTCAACCTTTTTTCCTGTTTCTCAAAGTGAGAAGCGAAGAGGAACAATCGTCAAATGTTTCACAAGTAACCCTTGATTCATTTCTCTTGAAAAGAACAACACTGCCGAAGATGCAACAAAAACTTCATAAAGAGAATGCCACGCTCATTTTCTTAAATCCCTCAAGCTCAACCAAACAATTTCTTTCATTTTATTCTTCCCCTTCAGAGAAAACGAAACTGTTTTCTTTCTTAAACCTCTTTGTTGTGGTGGTGCTTCATGAGGTCGTACACTCGCTTTTGATGAAGGAAGCGATGTTTTGCCATCGCAACATGTCGAACGACGCGGTCGTCTTCTCCTTCAATCGAAATGCCTGTTGTCAATCGGCACTTTCGGCCAACTTCATCGGTGTTCATCAACACAAACGAGGCGCGGTTTGTCATGACAGGGCTTCCCTCACGTTCCACCGTCAACCGCACGTCAACTTCAATTGTCGCTTTCCGAGTCAATGCCACTCTGGCACGAAGCGACACCCAATCCGTCGGGAAGATAGGGTGGTTGAACGACACAGAATGCATGCCGATGCTGTACACGTGGCGGTTCCTTGCAAACTTCCTTCCGCAGTACGTGGCGTGAGACTCCATCCATCGTAAGATCTCACCGCCAAAGATGGTGTTGTTGATGTTCAGATGAGCAGTGTTGAAGTGGCGATTGGCTTCCGTGACGGTGTGCGACACGGGAACACGCGCAAGGAGCGGGGCAAACGAGGAGGCGGAGGAGGAGCCGCCGTGATGATGATGAACGCTGCTGTTCTCTTCCACGAATGCGTTGATGTCAGCAATGTGCGCGTTCCTATCTGCGCCCTCTAACGAATGGAAATATGCGTTGTTCTTTGTCTGAGCATCTCGAATCTCTGCATAACGGGCGTGAAGTGCTCGTTCCTCCGCTGTGTGCAACGCAACGGCTGGCACCACCTTCGCAGCTTTAAGGGTGCTATCCACAGCAACCATAGAGAAGAACGCCTCGGCCACAAGTGTGCGCTCTGAGGACAAGAAGGGGAGCCGATGGGCTTGAATGAATACACCAATCGAGCTTGATCCTGCATGTACCACGCGGCCAGAGACATCAACGAGATCACCGTGGAGGACAGGAGCGACAAAGCAAGTGTTGTCGACGCCGATGGTAGCGCATGACACTGCTCCTCCGGCGGTGGCAGAAAAAGTTCCATCGGCGTTGGGCAATGTTTGCGCCGGTACGCCAAGCTGAAATCTTTTGCCCGTCAAGTGATGCAGGGCAACTCCCGCAGCAGTAGTATCCATCAGGCCTAGCATCTCACCTCCCGCTAGGCGCTGGGGGGACATTTGATTACCAGCGCCAGAGCTGCCTACGAAGTCTGTACAGGTCATGATGGTATCGGATGAATTCCGAACGAGACGATTGGGAGCGCCACTAATAAGTGGGACGGGTGCCTCTGTTGTCGGTGCTGCTGAGGAAGAGGACGAGTAATGCAAACGTTGTGGGGTGACAGCAGCAATAGAGCATGATGCTCGAGAAAACAAGCGCCTCATGTTGTTAACAAATAAAAAAAATTCGTCTCTCCTCGCTGACGAAATTGACCTGTACTGTTTTTTTCGACCTGTAATTGCAAAAGGAAAGGAGTGAGTATTACTCGTGTTCGCAACAAGACTGCAAAAAACCCTAGTCCATTTCCGCGTGGGCGTTCAGCAACTTACAAGAAGTCGACGATAAGCGGACGCAGAAAAGAGTCCTTTCTTTTTTGTGCGTGTGTGTCATGCCGAAGGTGTTGTGTTGCTCTTGCCACTAGCATTTCTCGCTGAAAGGAGAAAAAGGACCACAAACAGAAACGCCTGGCACAGAGACGAAGGCAAAGGACGTGGTGGGGGTTGGAGTAGCAGTTGACTGTGAAACAAAAAAAATGGTGGCAAGAAACAACAACAATTACTGAACTGCACTGGCGACGGCGCACAAAATATCAAAAAGCAAAAAGAAAGGACGGCGTCATCACATTTCTAGAAAAAAGAAATGATGTTATCCATCCTCGTCTTGTTTTTGTGTTTTACAACATTGCGTTGAGCTCCACCCCATCGTCATCATCGTCGTCTGCAAACCGTATGGGGTCGTCAATATCAGCGACACTACGAGTACTACTAATGTTGTTGCTACTTCCGATGCTGTGGCTCGAGTAAGGTGGCGCTTGCTGAGCGGGGAGCGTCGGTGGTGCTGTGTATGACGTATTCGCGCCAACAATGCTGCCGTTGGTCATCTGCTGATGTGGTGGTTTCTGAGAAGAAAATGAGGCACTGTGATTGCTGGTAACAGGACTTGATGGACCAGCGGCTGCTGTTGTTGGCAGCACTAGCCGCGGCTGCTGTTGGGTTGCCGCCACAACCGACGTGATGGATTGACTAGCGGCAACAAAGCTTGCATTGCCGACGCCGCCTTGCGATGCCTGCGGTGTAACGGCTTTTGAGTGATGAATTTGTTGTTCGTTCGTTTTATTCGGTAGCACGGCGAAACTAACATTTCCGCTACCACCAAGTATATCGTCGCCGTCGTTACCCAATAAATGAGCCTCCAGGCCCATTAGTTCATTTCTTGATAATTGTTGCACTCTGGTCTTGGGGAGGGTAATTTCCAGCAACGCCAAAATAAGAAATGCTAATGTGACACCCATCGCCTTCAGCAGGTCTGTTTGGACTCGACCAAATGTGGCTTTGTCGTAAGATGCCGTGATGTTTCCGTACACAATATCTCCACCGTTTCCCGGAACTGGAGTGGGAGCCGGAACAGGAGCTCCAGTTGTTGTGGAGTTCGGCGTTGGTGACGTGGTTGTAGCCGCCGGCACTGATGTTGTCGTCGTTAATGTTGCCGCTGTTGTTGTGGGAGGTGGGGACGAAGACGTTGCTGCTGCTGCTGTTGAACTTGGAGAGTTTGTGTCGTCCGCCAATTCATGAACTTGTCGGGCACTTATTCTTGGGGTGGACTTGTCATCAGATAACGACGGTAGTAAAGGTCCGTTGTGTGCGTTCACGACTACCACGACAAAACTCATCAGTGTTGCAGCAAGGACGACGACGCATTCCTTTCGCATCACGTTTTCCAATATTTGTGATCTCTCGCTCTGCAAGAAGTGCTCTTTGTTTCTTTGGTGTGTGTGTGTGTGTGTGTGTGTGAATCCACTTTTGTTTCTCGGCAAAAACACTAAACAATGACAAGCGATACAATATTGCAACACGCTCTTTTGAAAGGTTATCGTTATTGCATATTCGAGATAAGTAACTTTGGAAATGGCGAACACAACGATGAGGACATACTTTGGAGGGGGGCGGGAGGGTGGTGAGAGAGTTGGAGTATAATAGGAAATGAATGGTAGTGGGGGGCGAGGGGAAAGCGAAAAAAGAAAGGAACGGGAAAAAAAGTAACACCCGTTGGTTTGACGTCTTGTTTTTGACGGGGTTTTTTATCCCTCGCCAACGGGGATAAAAAGATTTCGAGACGTACTGATATTTTGATTCTTCCATTTTGTCATTTTTCACAGGGGGGAAGTGGTAGAAGTTGATTGCCCAGCTTGTTGCAATGAACACACAAGTGCACACTAAAAAATTCCCTTTTTGGCGAAACAGCAACGATGAGTACACACGCACAGAAGGGGAATGTTTTTCAGAAAGATATCCGTAAAACTAAAATAGGAGCTTTGGGAAGAAAGAGCCCAAATGAAAAAAAAAAAAAGAGAGAGAAAGATGTGAAGGGGGCGGCAAAAGGCGTTTTCTTTTTCCTGAGGCTACAACACATCCTGAACTCTCACTAGCCATCCACACACATGCAGCACAATCACATGACGACGACAACCATGATCTGTATGGGGGATATCTCATTCCTTTCCCTCCCCTCTTTATGTCCTCGAATCACATTTTCCTGTTGGTTCTTTTTTTTTTTTTTTTGGGGGAAATCTTTACAGATACCAGTTTTTTTTTTGTTACCTTTTAGAAGCGCGCACTTTGGGGGGCGGAGGGTGTGGGAATGCTAAGTCAGTAAGGTAGAGTGGGGGTAAAGGATTAGAAAAGGGTGAGGGGGAAAAATGCGTGGCGTGCACGGAGAGAGGAGAGAGAGTTGAGGCGATCTCTCTCCTGTTCCTCTCCAAAAAGGTTCCCTTGTTCTTCCCATCTCTTGGATTTGGGGGTTAAAAAAATGAAGGGTGCAAGGGACACTGAGCACACCTCCTAGGGGAGTGTTCACGGGCAACGCTTTTAGTTGTATTTCTACGGTCATTGCCTGTCACTCAGAGAAAGCTTTCTTCATATCTTTTTTTTGAGAAAGCACAGTCCAGTAAAAAAAAAGAGTGTAGTGTGCATGCGTACGGCGAACATATGATAAAGGGGAGGGAAAACACAAAAGCGCGAAGGAAGAGAAGAGAAAAGGAAAAGCACAACATCTCGAAAGTAATCGCGCTTAAATGTACTTTCGTTAGGTTGAATTCCTTTAAACTGCGAAAAGGAGCAACCCCACGAAAAAAAAGTGTAAGTGGCAAGCACTTCAGCAAGAAGTCCGAGATGCATTCGAGGATCGTCGTGTTTTGTTTTTACACCTCGAACATAACGCAGATAAATGGAGGGGGAGGGGGAGAAAGTGAGCGATTTTTTTCTTTGCAATTTGTGTGGAACCAACTCACAGCGATTTAGAAGTCCTCCCATTACGGACCGAATAAAAAATGAAACAACACACAAGCACGTCTCATGCACACGACAACTTAAACCATCACGCGCGCACTCAGGTTTGAATAAAATAAAACAAACCTTTGAAGTTATGTTCGCAAACAAACATGGGAAAAAAGTATTTGCCTGTGTACGTTTCTTCTTCTTAAACGTTCGTCGCACGTACTCGTGACGACGCTGTAGGTTGTTGTTGGTGTTGTTCTTTGTGGCTTTCGATACAGCCTCAATTTTGTTGGTTCGTAAATGCGACAGCGGTTGGCAGCACAACTCCATGGCGACTCCCACCGAACTGCATAACGCTGTTGTTGTTGAGATTGTTGTGCTTGCTGTTCGCCTTCACTCTGTGGTTAGAAGTTTTAGCGCCGCCGCCACTGCCTGTGTGTGGGTCACCGCATTGCGTAGCCGATGCATTTGTCGCTGCTGATGATGACGACGCTGTATCATTGTGGTGATGGTTCGTTGATGACGTTGCGGCGGCGGCTGTTGCCTCAAATGCCGTGGCACTCTGCTCAAGCGACGGGCCACCACCGCCAGCCGTGGAGTCATCGCGATCATCTTCCTCAGAGTCCTCCAACGCAAACGGCTGGGTCTGTGGGCAATCTCGGCGTTTCTGTTGACGTGATGACTTCTGTTGTTGTGAATCGTTGTTCCGGGGTGTTAGCGCGAACAACGCAGATGCTGTTGCTGCGGGAAGGAGTTCACTGTAGTCAGGGCTTACAAACGGCGATCGTCGTGGTAGTTGCATATGATGATTTGTCGCTGTTCTTGAGGCGAGAACAACAAGATCGGCGGTATCATCAGTAGCGTGTTGCTGATAATGATGATAATGATGATGATGTTGTTGTTGTGTCGTTCTAACGCACGTCTCATCTCCTGCTGCTACTTGACAACGGATCGGCATGCTACCCGCGCCGCCAGTCGACATCCTGTTCACGTAATTAGCGCCTACACCACCGCCATTACTTTGCGGCGGGGGGTGGGGGGGGGTCCCCCCCCCCGCCATTACTTTGCGGCGGGTGCTGGTGGTAGCTGCTGCTACTGCTGCAGCTACTTCCCACGTCGTGGATCGAACCGCTTGTTTGCATGGAGCTGCTACTACTGCTATGGTGGGCGTAAGTGGATGAGGGAGATACCGTGGCGGTTGTGACGCCACCGCTCGCGCTACTTACAGGTGAGCACTGATGATGCTGATAGACTTGCGGAAACGATTGAAATACGCTGCTGGTGGCCAACATTGGTGGCGGAGGAGGAGGCACTTGTCTCGTTCCGGTGATCACAAACGACGACGATGCGTAATAATACTGCTGCTGATTTGGCTGGCGCCCGGGTGATAACCCCGATGGGGCTTGGGCTTGTGTTGGCATTGCAACAGTGAACGATGAAGCCGGCGTTGACGTTGCGGTCACTGCACTGTAGCCGCTACTGCTGCCACTTGCAAAGGACGAGGATATGGATTGGGGAATGGATGCAGTTACTGCTGATGCAGCTGCTGCCGGCCCCCAGCAATGGGTAGTCGTTGTACCAGCAGAAGGTGCTCCGTTACCGTCGCCATATTGTTGTTGTTGCGGGGCGTAGTGCTGCAGTTGTTGATGTTGATGTTGGTGCCCACTGTTATCGTGTGCTGCTGCTGTCTGGTAATAAGGTTGATAATAATACTGTGCTGATGTCTAAGGTTGATAATAATACTGTGCTGATGTCGTCGTCTGTGATGCCAACATGTGTTGTTGCTGCTGCTGCTGCTGTGGGAGTTGTTGTTGTTGTTGTGGTTGAGCGTAATGGGTCGCGGGGTCGTAGTACTGCTGAGGAGCGTATGCTGGGAAGTGCTGATGCTGCTGTTGTTGCTTCTGGGGGGAGGTTGACGACGACGAGGGCGTGGGAGTAGGTTGAAATAGGTAGGGAACCGCCTGAGAAGCAAAATCGTTGCTGTGACGTCCACCTGATGACGATGATGATGAAGCTGTTGCTGTTCCTTGATGGTGTTGCTGCTGCTGTTGCAGGATCAGTTGTTGTTGTTGCTGCACATGAAGCTGGAGCTGCTGCTGCATTGTTGGGTACTGCTGGTGCCCAAACAACATCTGCTGTTGCTGCTGATGTTGCTGAAAAGCGAAGCTTTGTTGTTGTTGTTGTTGCGGCAGATTCGATGACGCGAGTCCAGACGACATGAACTGTTGATGGTGCTGTTGCTGCTGTTGCCACGACGAAGGCAAAGATGACGATGCTGGGCCTGAGGGTAGGTATTCATGCTGGCCTGGCACCATCATCATGTCGTGGTGGCAACGTTGATGCTGATTCGTATTTTCTTTCGTTAACAATGTCGAGCAAGGCAAGAAAGTCAAACAATATGTGCCATCGCAATGAGAGGTGGGCAAAAACGATCAATAAATGTTTGCTGAACAGCTTCTTGGCAAATTGCGAAACACGGCGTTTCAACAAATTTCGCCAAAGAAACAAAAAGTGAACAAAAAGTCAAAAAGAGTCTTCAGCCTCGCTCCAGCAGCTTGCTAAGCTCTCCCAACTTATACAAGGACACCAAGTCATCGTATCCTCCAATAAATTTGCCCGCGAGGAACACTTGCGGCACCGTGTGCACGCTCGTACGCGAGACCACCTCAGTGAACACTTCACGCCCGTTTGGAATAATATCAATCTCCAACGAAACAAATCGATGTTTCAATTCAATGAGAAGCATTTTCAGTTTGGTGCAGAATTGACAGTAGGTTGCGGACACCATGACAATCCGGTTCTTGCGCAGCATCATGTCCAAAAACTGTGGGGCGCGCGAGGGATCCAGAACGCCACCGCCAGCAGCACCACCGCCAGCTTGGCCTGATGATGAGTTCATTTAATAAGTGAGGTATTTTTGTTGCTCACAAATAATCAAAAAGCACAAAAACAACAAAGGATTGAATTTACAAAAAGAGGAGCGATAAAAATGCCGTGGAAAAAAAGTTCATTTCTTGAAAAGCAACGCACAAATAAACATTTTACACAAAAAGGGCCACCACCCTTCAGATCGCAACGACGTAAATGCAACCGCTCTCAGCGGTCCACTCGATTTCTTTTCACGTTGGGCGTCGCATGCAGCACTGCAGGGGATACGCGAGAAGGTGGTAAACACTCCGAGCTATGTTGCCTGCGCCCTCCACTTCAAGACCCTCCACTTCTACAAGCGGTGGTTGAGCAGTTGCGTTAGGTCCATCGTTGGATGTGACGAGAGTCTCTGAGGAACCGGCCACGAAAGCAGGATGAACAGGAACATCAGGGGTCCTTGGAGAAGAAGAAGATGCAGCACCGGCCCTCTGGTCATCATCCCCTGTTGCACTTTCATCTTCTTTGCTTGCGGAGGGCACATGCTGCTGCTGGTGATTGCCTCGTTGATCCGTTTCACGTTGCATCGCCTCAATCTGTCGCTGAGCGTGGACAAGGTCTAGCGATAAAGTGGAGTGTGACTCTGTCACCTTGCGCATCTCCTCCGTGAGCATCACCGTCTGGAAATGTAGGGCCTGGAGGTATTGCTGCAACTGCGGGGGGAGAGCTGAAACATCACCGCCAAAGTGAGGCACTACAACTGGAACTGCTGGAGGAGGAATCGGGGTCACTGGTGATGATGTAGATGCTGCTGTCGGGCTGACGACGGCGGCGGCTAATAATGACGTTGGGGATGATTCACAGAGTTCATTATTATTGCCGGCAACGTCGGCATGTGACTGCTGTTGTTGTTCAGCATTGGTGCTCGCTGTGATATCGTCAACCGCGATCGTCCGAGTCTCCTCTAGTTGCGGAGGACGGGATTCCCGTTGTGATGATGATAAAGGTGACGAAGTAGTAGAGGGGGACGAGGCTGTGATCGGCACGGACAACAGATGCAGTCCGTGGTTGCTTCCTGGAATGTCTTCCGCACCTTCAATATGCTGATGATGGAGGATGAGTGTCGCACGATGTCCATCTTTTGTGGTTCCCGTCGTGGGGTCGTCAAGTGCTAAAGGCTCCACCCCGGTCAATACAACAAGAGGGGCCGCTGAGTTTGACATCGGTGAGAGCGACTGTGGAGTTACCGCTGCCGACGATGATGGCCCTAGTCGCTTCTGCAACATGATCTCCGTTACTTCATCCATTGCTATGTCCATGAGCTCAATCCAGAACTCACACTCATCATCCATCAGGTAGTCCCTCCACGATGCCTCGTCCGATAAAAGGCTTTGCCTTCTCCTTTCGAAGGATGACAACAATCCACCACCGCTTGGACCAGTGACGACGGCATCCTCTTGTGTGAACGAAGACTCTGCGGAAACCAAACTAGACAACGACGCTTCTTCATGTGCATCGGAACTTTGGTGGCCGCGCTGTTGTTGGTGGCCGATAGCAGCAGCAAAGCCATCATCCAAATCATCGGAGTCATTCAAAGCGACGTTTTCTTCGTCGTCTTCGTCTTCACCCT
>CYKH01002208.1:5609-16056 GCA_001460835.1 Bodo saltans | reverse complement strand
CGAATAATTTTCATGGCGAAGATGGCACCAGAGCCTCGGTGGCGCACTTGAACAACCCGCCCAAATGTTCCCGCCCCAAGCATTTTGATAAACTCGAAATCTGGAACCGACGCTTTGAAGGGGAATCGGTCCATCACGAAACTACTCATGGACAGCTGTTGAATATCTGGAGCAGAGGGGCTGCAGAAAGGGCTGAGGACACCGGAAGTGCTGCTGAGGTGCCGCCACCACGCATTCCGAGAAATTTCACTGGTGAAGTAAAAGACGTGAGAATGATCACTATCGCCTAGCGCTAACACCAGCGAATACAACTTGCTACCTCCTGAATTCATGCTACTATTCCCGGCTAAGCTCATGGAGGTAGCGAGGGCCCTTTCAGAGCCATTTCCGGCGTCCTGCTCATCTTCTGCTCCCTTGTCCACTCTTCTCACACGGGCAAGATCGACAATCACGTTCGGACCATCTTCGTTGACAAGGCCCTCCGCCTCAATGTCGAAGATGTACAAGTACCTCTGACGGAGTGAAAAATATCGGCGCCTCACAGGCAAAATGCGGACATCCGTGCCGCTCAAAGACGTATGTGCTTCCGCCGCGCGGCGTCCGCAGAGATCTTGAAATCGTCGATGAGTCACGTTAGGGGGCGAGAATGTTCGGATCCAACGTTGAAGCTCTGGGTGCTCCAGCGTGCGGCCTCGACTGAGGCTCTGTAAAAGATCGTTGGCAACGTGCACCACGTGCGCCACCAACGGCACGGCGTATTCTTCGAGCAGCACCACCCACGAAGGGCCAATTGAGTCGAAGCGTTGCTCCATACATTTCAAGATGCCTTTGCTGATGAAAAAGACATCCGACGCGGTCAAACCTCGATGCGCCATCTTCACCGCAATGTGCTCCATCGTCTCGACCTCTATGGCACTCAGCGCATCGTTATTGTTGTTTACTGCCGCAGTCGCTGCTGTAAGTGACCCAGGGAGTGGCATTGTTGAGGTAGGAACAGTACCTGCTCCCGTCGCGGCAGCCTCAAGCAACGAATAGCACAGTTGATACGTCTGTGAAAATGTGGCGGAAAGAAGTACGCGGCGCACATTGGGAGGACCTTCGCTGAAGAATTTCAGCACCGCATTGGTTGTGATGTCGCGAAGCTCAGGTGCGACAACCGCCCATGTTGGGTCTAGTTGTTTGCGGAGCTCGTCTACTCGAGAGTATCCTAGGGTTGACGCGTTACCTCCCATCCGTGCCAATGATGATGATGGGTGTGTATTGTTGAAATGGCTCCTACCATGCGTGCAAACGAACAAAACGAGAGAGCAGCGAAAAATTCTTCCTTTCACTTTCAAGGTCAGGCCTTCTTGGCTTCGTTTTTCCTTATCCTTCTTTGAAAGAGTGTACAAACGACTGTAAGATACTTTGTAAGAAAGTGTGTTGTCCTGTTCTGGTCAGCTTAAGCCACTCGGGTTGCCATCGCGTCAGAAATCACGGTGCATCGCACCACATGACCAAACAGTTCACGGTTGTGCAGCGACGTGCCGATCGCCTCTGCATGCTTAAGACCATTGATTCCAACGAACACCGCGCGACCAACGATACTCATGTCCAGCACCGTTCCAGGCCCCGTCACCGCCTCCATCAAAAACGCAAGTTCATTCGTTGAGAGGTCCGGTGGAATGGGCTCTAACTTCAACGCCACTCTTGCGGGGGTTGGCTTTGCCCACTGGCCATATGACTCAGCCGCTGCTATCGCTGCAGCCGCTCGACCACCGCCCTGCTGCTCGATTTTGCCGAAAAGTATCTCGTCGTTGCTACTTGCGTTTGTAAATGTGTTGGGCCTTCCGATATGGGTCACAGAGTGGCGTCCAATAACGCGCATTCTCTCATCGTCTCCACTTCTAGGAGAAGGACTGCCTTGTTCGTTCATGGTGGACAACAACCCGGTAAGATGTTGGCTATCATGCAAAGGTGACGACGTTCCGACGACGCCTCCCACGGGCCCTCCGCGCCACCAAAACGCTGTCAACATATTCCGCACTTCTTCGCGTGCACGTGTAAACTGAGTTTGTTTGCGGTGGTAGCGCTCTGCAACCACTTCTTGCACACCACCAGTGTATTGCCGGGGAAGAGCAGCGCCTTCCAGACTTGCTTGGTGCTGCTTGTCACGTCCACCACCACCGCTTCCAGCGCCGCCACCTGGCTTCGCTGGCCCAAAGCGCAGGTGCATGTCAACAAGAATCTCCTCCAGCTCCTGATCACCTGTTAAGGATTTATCGCCTCCTGGTATTGGTACCGGTGGTACCTCATGCCAACTTCGATCTCGTATCAGCTTGCTTGGTTTCAACAGCTGCTGTTGTTGTTTTGGCTGCTGCAGCTGCAGAGCAGCGTTGTCACCAATTTCGTCATCCTCTGCCTCTGCTGCTGCTGTGTGGACACCAAAAATCGAATCCAGGAACGTCGCATCATTGCTACTGCGGGCAGGATCGTTGTCATCCATGGCGACTCCTCCAAAGCCGCGCCCACTCCTGCCGGTGGATGCATCTTCTCGTCGATGCAACGGCAGGGGTGCGCTGTACATATCTAGCAACTCGTTGGCTCCATTGTTGTTGTTGTGGTTCATAAACGGATCGCTATTGTGAGTTAGGAAGTTCAACTCGAGCTCCTTCAGCGTCGTTGTCGGCGGAGATGTCGAGCGACGGCGGAGCTGTGGAGGTGAGCTGTTTTGTTGGTTGTCTCCGGTGCCTCCAATTCCTAGAAATCCGAGCAGAGTTGTCTGCCGGCGGCGCAGCGCATCATTTCCAGTGACCCCATCCCCGTCTCGATCATCGCCCTCGACAAATTCACGCAATCGAGCAGATGTTTGAATAGACCTCTCAATCACGTTGGTCAGAAGATTGTACCCCACAAACACACCGCACATGGAAATAAACACAATGCACGCTAGCCGAATACTAACGGCATTGGCGCTGTTTGGGACCACCACGTTATCGAGCCAGTACATATTCAGCGCCGCAATCACAAGAACAGTGAGCTTCATGGTCAGCCACAAGAGATTCAGCAACGGAATGCGGAAAGGGAGGATCAGCAAGAACACAATCAAATAAATCCCTTCCACGATGATAATGGAGCCAAAGTACCAGTCGCATTCTGTGTTATTCACCACCACCGCACCAAAGGCCGCGACCGCGACAAGCGACAGTGGGGCGAAGCTGTAGGAACGATCATCACAATTGGAACGAAGGATCCCAAATCCTCTGGTGTTCACCCACCGGCCTTTGGGAAGAAATAAAAACTGAAACCGTCCAAAACGTTTGAAGAACTGGAACGGACCACCGTCGAGTAATTCTTCTTGATGTTGTCTTCTTCTTGCGTCTTCTTCTTCAGCAGCGTTGTGACCCAGCATGCGCATGTCCCCGCCGCCTGCGTGCTCCAAGCGTTGCATCTCAGACGCATACCACGGGTACAGTTCAAAGTGCCCATCAAACCCACGTTTCAAACCGTCGTACCATAAAATGGCCAAGAGGCCTGCAAACGCGGCCCACGCAACAATCAGCGCAGGTCGCGTAAACGTGCCGCTGCTCTCCGCTTCCACAACCTCGCGGTACGCCGTGACGGTGATACTCAGCCACAAGTACACGGAAACGAACAGAAATGGCCCAGGGAAGTACAATTTCTGCGACACCGCGCGCCACGTCGTTCGGGACGCACCGCCAAACGAACATCGAAGGAGAATGGTGCTGGCCAGGATGTGAATGGCTAAGAGGCCGAGACATAAACCGATGGACACACCAAACACGTCTGCGTTTTGCAGGGAGTCGCTTAACGACGTGAACGGCACTGCGACAATTTTCACTGGCTCTCTAAAGTAGTGGGACATGTATGTTTCCGCACAAGAGCTGTTTCCCATGACCACAAACGACTGCAGTGCGGTGAGGCCAATCCAACCAGCACTTCCGGACAGAACAGCACCAACAGCAATGGAGCACGTGGCCACCAGCACTACATTCTCCTCGGTGGACCTATCGTCGGTTGCCTGCAGCTCGATGGTCACAGGGGCAACCGAGGAGGCTGTAGAGCTGCTTCCGCCAGAGGCATCGGTTTGAAAACACGCCGGCGGAAATCGAAAGGTCACAGTCTCTGTGAACTCCTCAGGCAAGTATCGCGGAGCGGGACCACCAAGACGCATCTGCAGAGAGGTTGGCCTATTGGGGGCTATTTGAAACACATTGTTGTTACTCACCCCCGCCGAACTACTACTACCACGCACAAATGATGGAAATACATTGGCGAGAGAAAATCCAAACCGCTGGGAAGCTGGCACCACTGTAAAAATGTTATCCCCAAATGTGGAGACAATACAAGACAAATTCCAACTTACGGACGCTGCAAACACAACCGTCACGCCGCTATCAGACACGACGGTAGATACAAGAATGTTGGTACTGGGCGTTGCTGTGACCGTGACAGCAACGCCAGACGATTGCGCATGCACGCCGCCGGAAATACAACAAGATGTCATCATCAAGAAGAAGAATAAGAAGGATGATGTGACATGTGATTGACGGGAGAAGCGCCCGCTGTCCTGGAAGGACTTCCTTCGATGTTGCGCCATCAACTATTTTATTTTCATGGTGGACGGACAACAGGAGCAACAACAAAAAACAACAAAAGTGCAAATTGCAACTGGAGTAGTGATTCATCATCTCTTTTATTGATCACACAAAAAAAAATGAGCGATGGTTTCGTCTCCCTTCGACATCAATTCAACAGAAACACAGTGTTTTGTTTTGCGCTCACCGACAACAACCACAACACCACAAAGGGTTTCCCTCTCATCCACTGACTATTCCTTCCCTCTATTTCATGCAAAGGAAGGTCGCTCGCTTCCTGTGTGTGCGGACCATGTTATTCGTCTGTTGTCAAGGATCGACGCTTCGAGCGAGCGACAACACGTGGCGCATGTGGGAGGACAGGAGCAGGAGGAGCTGCAGGCGGTGCGGTGGGAGTGGAAACCTTAGGACCATCGCCCAATTCTGAAGGCAACTTCATCTCGAACGCCCTTCTTGGTCGTCGTGCAACAGGCCGTCTGCCCTGCTGTTGCCGCTGGTACTGTTGGTCCTGCAGCGATAACTCGGGTGTTGCTGATGCATCATCGTCTCCCATCGTCACAGGAGCCGCGGCATCGTACATGCTCATCGCATCATTCTCGTCGAGCAGTCGATCATCGTATTTTCCAAATGATTCACGACCTCCATCTTCGTCACGCTGTCTGAGACTGTGCTCGCTGGCCGATGCATGGTGTGGTCGTCTACGTTGGACTCTTCGAGGGCTGAGAGTTCGATCGTCAGGATGCTCAGCTGGAATGGAGTACGTATCCGGTTTCGCTGGATATGCCTCTTTCTCTGATTGTGATGACGACGACGACAACGAGTCGTTTGCCGAAGAAGATGGTGTAGCAGCACTACCCTGAGCGCTGTTGCCGGCGAGAGTTTCTGCTGCTGGTGGGGGTGGATCTGCCGAGGTTCTCTTCAACGTCCAAGCGAGTTCGGCCTCATGAGGCGCAAGGGAAAAATACCTCTTCCACTCCACCGCCTCTGTTTCTTCCGAACCGGAAACGAATGCGTAGCTGGGCATATCCTGTCCAAGTGCATTGCGTATCGATGCTTCGGTGAGCTCAATCGACGTCGTTGCGGAGGCATCTTGTCGGCCACCTGACTTCCCCTCCATCACTCTGTTGACAAAATACGAAAGTGCTTTTGTCCGCAACGCCTCTTCAGTGGACCGTCGCGGTTGGCGTTGAAAGAGGACACGGTCCGTGTTCGTGTTGGGGGACACAACGGGGTCACTTCGTGGAAGTTTACGACTCGTGATGTGCAAATGCGCAAGGGTCACCAACGAATCCTCCATGGTGTACGTGTACTTTGGGTCAGCTTGCGGCACGTGCGGGGCACGAGCAACGTCTGAGATTTGACGAATGACCGACGTCTCGACGGCCACTTGATCAGCCGCCTTCTGCATAGGAGAGCGTCCTAGGTAGCGTTTGTGTGCAACACTCTGTTGGAATTCTTCAGTGGTCGTCGTAGTGCCCTCCCCACTCGAGCTCGCCGCTGCTGAAGCTGAAGATGCCACCCACCATATGACAGCGTGGCTGTCGCTTGTGACGTCTTGAGGTCGTAGGATCCCGTTCTTGGTGGGATGCCAGAACACAACCAGCTGCGGGTGTGTCGCTGCCAACGACGAGGCACTTCCCCCGACTGCGTGCGTAGTTGCCGCATCATTACTAGTAGCCCCATCACCACCCACGGCGTCCTTCGTCTGCACTCCCTCCGCTTGAAGCCCAGCAAAACTACCGGCACAATCCGGGCAACCTTTTTCGCTCTCCACGCGCTCCACAACCGTCGACTTGAATTCGCTACCGCAGCTGGAGCACCGCCACCACACCGCTCGGCTAGAATTGCATTCCACGTGGCTGACATCAATATCTTCGTTGAGCTCGGCAGCCCACTCCGAAGCAAGGTCGGGCCGTACGACTGAAAGTCGGGGACCGGGACCGGCAGGCGCAGTCGTCGTGGCCGTGCTCGATGATGTGGGACGATGATGATGAGGATGATGGCCCTGGTACTGAGTCTGTGTAGTATGGAGACCTCTCACGGGTTCATTGAGATGGGCGCCAATCATCATCATCGACGACGAGGTGGCGGCAGCGGCGCCTCTCGTGGCGCAAGCCGTCGCGGCCACGGTGGTTGCCACCGAAGGACGGATAGCGAGTAGTCGTAGAGATGAGCGAAATGAGGACATGAACACACTTTGGGTTAGTTCGCGATTCTTTGAGTGTGTTTCTTACTTGTTCTCTTTCTTTTGATTGTTTCTGGTTGTGGGAAAGGAAGGAGAGTAAAGGGGACAACGTCACTTTTAAGCAAAATATACCTTCAAGAGGAAGCCTCAATTGAAAAAAAAAGAAGAATTAATTGGGTTAATCCGAGGTGTTTGTGTGACGTTAGTATCGACGACCTGATGCTGGCTTCTTTCCCCCAGATGGTGATTTCTTCTTGGATGATGCAGCGGAACTGCTACCACCGCTACTGCCACTTCCACGCTTTTGCGTGAATGTTTTTGCTCGACCTTTTCTGTGCTCACGCTTGTGCTGACGCGACGCTTGTTTTGCGGAAATCTCCAACAAGTCATTGTGGAATGCATGCGCTTGAGCTTTGAAGACGTCAAACTTCTCCCCTACTTCTTGCTGGATCGCCGTCGTCACCACTTGTTGGGTGCCATCTTCGTTCACTGCCACGACCTCACCACGTCGACGCTTGGCGAACCGTGCGGCTCCCTCCGCATCCACCGCAAAAAGACGCTTGGCGAACCGTGCGGCTCCCTCCGCATCCACCGCTGAGAGACGCGCATTGGAAGTTTGAATCATCTCGCTCAATCCATTGTCATCATTGTTGTTGTTTTGCGCTTGCTCCTCTTCATCGTCTTCGCGTCCACGTCGGCCTCCCGCAGTTTTGCGGATGGTTCGTCGCTCACCAGCTGCCTTTGTGTACTCAATACTTGCGCCTGAAATCATGACCGGCTGATACGGGACGAAGTTTGACGCATTGACTTTCACCCGTTGTGCAAAATCGCGAAGCTCAGGCAGTCCGCGTCTGACAACACCAAAGCATGTGAAGCCGTTCATGTCGAAATCTCGCGGAGGTTTTGGGCCAAGAACGAGAACAAAATGGGATGCGTTTGTGTTTGGGCCAACGTTGCTCAACAACAACCTGCCAGAAACATCAGACGAGGTGGAAAGTGCAGCATTGCTGTTTCGTTCGTCTTCGAAGAACCCACCAAAGATGCTCCGTGAGGCGCTGGTTCCGAATTCAATGGTTCCGGACTTGGCATCGACACGGGACACACGGGATCCAGACAAGGGGGCTGGAGGCGCTTGTTTGTCCGCCATACGCTCAGCTCGCTCCTCTGGTGTCAGTAAGTGGCTTGTGCACAAAAAGACGAAATTTCTGACAGACTTTGGGCAAACGCTTTCAAACAGCTCGATCTCCAATGTAGAGTCGAGGGGCTGGCCACCACCGCTTGGTTTGTGCTCGAGCAGAAGTTTTGCGAGCATGGTTGCCTTTTTGATGTTGTCTTGTTGTGCTCCACCAATGTATCAATCGGAGAAATAAAACGAAAACGATGTGACGAACGCGTTAATCCACTTTTTTTTCACCAAAATTGAATCGGTATTTCTTAGCCTATCAAATGTTGCTCGACGGCTGGTTGGTCGTCTCTCATGCGTAAATACCCCTCTTCCGAAAACCACGTTCGATAGCACAAGCGAGGGGAACTCCCTGTTCCTTATCCACACACACAGGGTCAAGCGGTCAGCGCCAATCACACGTCCGAGTCCGACACACATAGGTGCTACAGACGCAAGAGGGTGTGCATCGAGCTGACTGACAAAGACGCCAATTGGGGTGGGGATTTTTTTTTGTCGGACTTCAACACTGGAAGGTAATTGGCGGAAAAGTGGGGCGAAGCAGTGTGTACATGTTTTTTTTTTTTCCTTTACAGAACGTTCTTGAGGAAAGCAATGACGATGTCAGCAGCCTCCGACACACGAGCGGCAACAGCATCGTCAGTGACAGGGGCAAACGCGTCCTGCAGAGGACCACGGGCACCGAGGAAACCGTGGTAGAGGTCGTCAAAACGGACAAACACGTTCTTGGCGGCGAACTCGTTCTTCTCAAGCTCCTCCTTGACGTCGAGGAGCGGGGCCTCATCCTTCGACATGATGAAGCCAATGGGGCCCTTGGCGGGGACAACGTCGTCGACCGTCAGGAACGAAGGATGCGGACAGATCGTCGCAACAGTGGAGCCCTCCTTGAGGGCAGCGAGGGCAGGCTTGGCTCCCCAGCAGAGACCCACGCTTCCGACAGTCGTGCAGCCTAAACTCTTGAGAAGTGCTTCGCTCTTCTTCAGCTCCTCGACGAAAGGCCCGTACGCGGTGATGCGGCCGTAGAACGCCTTCCACTCGTCGCTCTCGAAATTCGGTGGCCAGTTGGTGGTCGACCAGCCGGAGTTGTTGGGGAAGAGGTCGGGCAGCACCACAAGGAAGCCAGCGGCAGCAATGCGGTCAGCAAGGTGGTACGCGTTGGGGTGGAAGCCGAAAATGTCGGGCACGACGATCACACCCTTGGTGGTGCTTCCAGGGACACCCGCAATGTACTGGGTGATTCCCTGACCTTTGTAGTCGCTGGTGACAGGCTTCACGACGGTAGGGCAGCAGGACATGATAAGTGGAGTCAAACAATACTAGAACAGAAACGCGGTGCAAAGAAGACAAAAAAACAAAAAACACAGAAAATGCATTGGAAAACACAGAAAATGCATTGGAGAAAGCGCGGAACACACATTTCTTATTCAGATCGTGTTGTGAATGTACTCTCGTGAAGGAGGTTACCCTTCAGAAAGTTGAGGAACATTGCATAAAGACTTCGCATCGACGTGTTGTTGTGCTCTCCCAAAAGACGCGCACAAGAGAGGGAGGGGGGAAAAATGTTCAGAACTGCAAAAAGTTCAACAGTACATAAAAAAGAAAAAAAACTCGTGGTGTTCCTTGACCTGCAACAACAGTAATATGCGGGCAGAACACGTAGTATTATGTATCTTCCCAATTGCATACGCATTGAGCATTTTGGCGGCGATCCGCGAGGATTTTTTTCTTAAAGAGTATTCTTGAGGAAAGCAATGACGATGTCAGCAGCCTCCGACACACGAGCGGCAACAGCATCGTCAGTGACAGGGGCAAACGCGTCCTGCAGAGGACCACGGGCACCGAGGAAACCGTGGTAGAGGTCGTCAAAACGGACAAACACGTTCTTGGCGGCGAACTCGTTCTTCTCAAGCTCCTCCTTGACGTCGAGGAGCGGGGCCTCATCCTTCGACATGATGAAGCCAATGGGGCAGTGGAGTCAAACAATACTAGAACAGAAACGCGGTGCAAAGAAGACAAAGAAACAAAAAAAAAACACAGAAAATGCATTGGAGAAAGCGCGGAACACACATTTCTTATTCAGATCGTGTTGTGCATGTACTCTCGTGAAGGAGGTTACCCTTCAGAAAGTTGAGGAACATTGCATAAAGACTTCGCATCGACGTGTTGTGCTCTCCCAAAAGACGCACACAAGAGAGGGGGGAAAAATGTTCAGAACTGCAAAAAGTTCAACAGTACATAAAAAAGAAAAAAAACTCGTGGTGTTCCTTGACCTACAACAACAGCAATATGCGGGCAGAACACGTAGTATTATGTTTCTTCCCAATTGCATACGCATTGAGCATTTTGGCGGCGATCCGCGAGGAATTTTTTCTTAAAGAGTATTCTTGAGGAAAGCAATGACGATGTCAGCAGCCTCCGACACACGAGCGGCAACAGCATCGTCAGTCACAGGGGCAAACGCGTCCTGCAGAGGACCACGCC